>JAEIFJ010000349.1:0-205000 GCA_018903435.1 Leucophenga varia | reverse complement strand
ACAAAAACTTAAAAAATTGGGCTATATTTGTATGGAGCCTATATCTAAAATTTTGCTGGGACTGTCATGGGCATAATTTATATCAAATTTTTAGTTTATAGAATAAGAAACAATGACGTTGGGGTAGATTTATAACGGAGCTAGTGGAAAACCGTTCGCAAGTGTACACTTGACGGTTTGGAAGAGTCTAAGTTTCTAATACATACAGCAGACAGCTTGACGGGTATAGCTAATTCGACTCCCATCCAATGCTGATCAAGAATATAAAATTTAAACCCCCTTCTGTCTGTTACATACATTCGCACAAACTGAATCTACTCTTTAGGCACAGGTATACGAACAAGCAAAAACGTTAACTTCGGTGGAAGAACCAATTTAAAAAGGCGGTTAGTTTATATGGGGGCTATAACTAAAAATGGGCCTGGTTCCTTGTTTTTGATATTAGATGTCATTAGAGGTAGATGTCAAAATATGAACTTTATGGGGCCCAATACGTCTCCTTCAATGCGTTACAAATTTTCAGTTCAACTGAATTTTTCCCTTCACACTATGTGTGGCAGGTCTGTTACAGTTGAATACCTTTTCTTGGAGATATACGGCATTATGATCTTTTGGCATTTTTAAAATGCAATTTAATGATTTCGATCTTGGTTGATTTATGACACAAAATAGATTGAACAAGTCATCAAGATTCTCATGCTATCGCAAAAGATGGCTCACCCTTTAGATGAGGTTTTAGATCTGGTGGGAAATTTTTATATTTTTTGCATATCAATCCAAAAACAATTAAATTTTGCGACCCGCCAAACTGAAAATGAAACCCTGCAACTCTACCGATGGCAACAATGAACCTTTTGAGGTTTCATGTGCCTATGTTTTAACAAGTGTTTTCATTAAGAGGTTATATACAGTTAGGAGGTCGAAGAAAAGTCATTTTTCAAGAATTTTTTCTAAGCAAACTATTTGGTTTATTGATTTGAAACTTGGCAGTCTTAAACTATATTCACATATTTTTTAATTGCCAAAAATAATTATCGGGAACGTTGATATTGCCAATTTTGCAGAGGTCCACAAAATAAAGGCCTCTTGCGATGAGCACGATATCTCTGAACTGGATCATCTAAAATGCAAACACCAAATAGATTTCATTAATATAATAAATACTCTAGTGATTATTCAAAGGAATTAGCAAAAAAAATTTATTGACAAAATTGCGGCTACTCAAAGCAAAAGGTTCAATTTTTGACCAAAATTCGGCTCTTTAATTGTTTAAAAAAGATAAGAAATTTTCATCGGATGGGAAAATACTTCGATTAATTACTAAAAAATATAGTTAAGAAGCTTGTGTAAAATTTTCAGATCGATCGGTTCAGCCGTTTCTGAGAAATCTTGCTCAACGACTTTGAAAACACCGTTTCGAGACTAACGCGTTTAAAGTTTTGAAAGCACTGCGAGATCTCTCGGCGCGCCTTCACTAATGTGTCTATAACTTCGAAAATATTCGTCGGATCGACTTGAAATTTTGTGTGTGTATACTCAGATATAAATATTTTAAGATAATGCAAAAAAAAAAAAAGATTTTTTGAAAATCCTAACTGTATATAACCGCTTAAAATAATTGTTTAATAAACTAAACACTTGATACTACAATGGACGAAGAGGCAAATTAATTCATTTGAAGTTAAATCTGTGAAAATTACTTGTGCTTAGTATCATAAATACCGATTGATGACACATATGAACATTATATAATAGTAAATTTTTCGTGAATAAACTCCATACTACGCAAAGTGTTAAATACATCAGATGGACTTATGCAACGATTCGTTGCGTCAAAAGTAAAATACGCATTTGTACTAAATCTATTTGAATGCACTATCAGCTTTTGAACACTCTAATGATACTCTTTCCATACAACACTCTGCGCAAAAAGTATAATGCTAAATTATTTTCTATGATATAAAATTTAATTTAACTACATAATTGTATTTATATCTCACATACTACATACTAGCATAGATAATATTTTGAAAATTACAATTTTGAATAAAATTTATAATTACCAATTATGAAAATTGTTTTCAATTATTTCTAATGGCACAGATGACACATTACGTAAGCCAATGCTATAAATAAAGTCAACTCTAAAATTTAACATTATTTTATCGCTGGTTTCAAATTCGCACAATTAGAAATGCTATTGTAAAATTGGTTGATATCTGCAAACCAACCATTTGGAAATTTAGTGCAAAGACATAAATTTTTTTTTTTTTTTGCAAATGGTAATGGGTTTGCTACGCTGCATTTTAAGCAATGATAAAATTTTGGCATAAGAGTTAAATGTTTATGTTATGTTTTTCTATTTTTATTATTTTCTTTTTATTCCAACAACACATATGACGTATGAGTTATGTTACTAATACATTGCGTCTGCCGGCAATTCATCAATCAAAGTGGCTATATCACAGTAATAATTGGCAAAGATTCACTGAGGCTTCTTGTGTCTCTTTTGTTTTACTAGAAAAAAAAATAAATAAAAGACCTGTCGCATTGTTTCGAAACATTTCGAATTTTCGACAAGCAATTTATTTATTTGAACTTTAAAACGAAAACTTTTGTGTGACCTACAAAAAAATAAGTTTTAAATTTTTGTAAAAGATATTTGCACCTCAACAAAAATTTGTTCAAATTGTTTACTTTATTCTCAATTTTTATGAGATATGCGTATTATTTACGCAACTTTTTATTTAATAGTTTTAAAAGTTTTCATTTTTTTTTTTTTAGTTTGCAATTTCGTAGTAATTCAGGGTTACATTTTAAACGTTTTCTATTTAAATTTTTTTCCAAGCAGAAGATAGCATACAAAGTTCATATTTCATTGCAAAAGATAAATTCTTAAGGGCTGTACTAGATCAAAATAAATACATTAGATACATCACAACACAATATAGCTATATATTCTGCAATTGGAGATTATTTTCGCGTTGGAAACATTGTCAAAAGAAACATGCAAAAACGTTAATTCATTAGCACCGAAGATCAAATACCCGCCACACGAAAAAAAAAAAAAATGGAAGGTGATTTTGTATGGGGTCTATATGTTATAGTGGTCCGTTCCTTGTCATATCGGTGGCATATTCATTGGATAACAGTAGAAGTGATTTTACCCAGATTGGAGTGACTTTATCCATAAATGATAACTATTTTCATACAAAATCTGAAAAATGGGTGCTAGGTTTGTATGGGGGCCGTATCGAAAATGGGTGTGGCACATTTCTTCTGATATTAGTTGCCATTAGAAGTGTTTTTACCCAATTTGTAGTAAATACATTCATAATTTATAACTATTTTCATACAAAAAAATCGAAAAAAAGTGATAAGTTTGTATGGGGGCTATATCTTAAAAATGGGCGTGGTACCTTGACTCTGACATACAGACTGCCTAGGAGCGCAAAAAGCCTAAGTTTAAAATTTCAAGTCAATATCTTTTAAACTTTTCGAGAAAAACGCATTGCAACAGACAGACAGACGGACATATCTAAGTCGATTCTTCTCATCGAGCTAATCAATTAAATATATACTTGATGGGATCTTCAATGCCTCCATTAATATGTTACAAACTTTCTGACAAACTGATAATACCCTTCATACTATGTGTGGCAGGTATAATAACTATTTGCGACACCCGAGCAAGTTCGGGTTTTTCAGCAAGTTTAATATAGATTTTTAAATAATTCTTTTTTTTAATGCAGTTAAAGAATATCAAATCAAATTTTATTCAGTCAGTTTTCAGATGAGGAGAAGAAGTTTTATTCGGCAGTCTTTTATAGATGTAAAGCAAGCCTTCGACAGGGTGTGGCATGCTGCTCTGCTTCACAAACTTAAGACGATCCTACCAGCTCCATACTATACCTTTATTAGGTCCTACCTTGAGCGCAGGAGTTTCTTCGTTAGATGTGGGGAAGAAAATTCCCAAATAAAAGATATTCGAGCCGAAGTTCCTCAGTTAAGTGTTCTAGGACCAGTCCTTTACACTCTCTTTACAACCGACTTGCCGATTATAGAGGAAGACAAATTGCTGGTCGCTACGTATGCAGACGACACGGTTTTCTTAGCATCTGACATTGTAGTGAACCCTGAGAAGTCTACTCAAATGACTTTTTGCTTTAAGAAGGGGTGACTGTCCCCAAGTTCATCTTGACGGAGCTAGAATCCCATACAGCGCTACAGCCAAGTATCTGGGCTTGGGCTTTGACAGAAGGTTAACTTGGCGTCCTCACCTTCTCACCAAAAAGGCACAGCTCAATGAAAGGTTAAAAAAACATTTATTGCTTATCGGACGAAGGTCACCTCTCAAGCTGAGGAGCAAACTTTTAGTCTATAAAGCAATTATAAAGCCGGTATGGACCTACGGTATCCCAATTTGGGGTACTGCCAGCAGGAGTAACTGTTCTATTATTTAAATATTTCAAAACAAGGCGCTGAGGATTATGTCAAACGCTCACGTGTTCTACACCAACAAAAAGATACACGAGGAACTCGGGGTACCTTGGGTATACCAAGAAATAACAAAACTAAGCACCTCTTATATAAATCGACTCGACATGAATACAAACGCACTCGCCATCAACCTACTCGAGAACAGCTCCAGTATACGAAGGCTCAAAAGGTTTCACCCGCTCGATCTCCCTCATGGGAGACAATAACTCATGTTGAATTTTACTTTTTGTTTATTTTCTTTTCCCATTCCCATCCCTTTATTCCAAATCCATTATGGCTTCGCCAACGCATTGTCAACTGATCTTTACTCAAGCAACTTGCGGATTGAAATAAATAAATTTATTCGCTATAAAAAAAAAAAAATAAAAAATGTTTTCAGATATATTTGTACAATATTATTTATTTTTAATTTAATATTTAACTTAATAAAAAAAATTAAAAACATTTTAAATTTGAATTGCTGTGTATCTTTCACATTTTAAACTACTTAAAGCTAATAGCACTTTTTCGCAAAACATTAAACAATTTCTACTAATGAAAATTCAAGCATTGTTTCCTATGAAAACACAATAAAATTTAGTTTATATATAAAATAGTAAGTATAAAAGTGCACTTCGAACAACTTAAGATTCATTCAATTATATTTTATTCTATTCAATTCTTACAAATTGTGTACTTCCTAAACAAAAGTTTTTATACAGCATCTGGTGCACCACAAAAATTTTTGGGAAAATGTTTAACAACTTTTTGGCGTACTTTTTAAAGTCATGCAAACGAAGTCAGTAGTTTTGCAATAAAAAAAAAAAAAAAAAAATGAAAACAGGTTGGAATTCAATTGAAGCAAAACTTTCAAGTATAAATTTAGCAAACCAAATGTAATTAACAGATACACACACATACACACACAAACAAATAGACAGATGCATTGCTAACGGTTGTATCTATGAAATAATATGTGTGTCTATGTCTGGACTCAATGAAGTGGCAATCTGTAGTTACACCTGCTGTATTGGACAACATAAAACCAAAAATTTTAGCATCAATTGGCTGTCTGAGAGGTGAGTATGCCAACACCACAGAGTAAACTATTGTGCATGCACAAATGCAGTTGAGCTCTATTTAAGTTTTTTTTTGGATTCAGTTCAGGTTGCACGGTTGCATTTTGTAACTGCTGCCACGCCACTTGTGAACTAAACTGGCGAACGGCAGCAATTACAAAAGGTAATTGAGTTGTTGCCAACATTTAAAAATGACTGCTTCACCTACCAATGCCGCTGGGCTATGAACAGCAGCAGGCGAGTTTGCATTAAGTGTTACAGTCAATTGGATTAAGCAAAAAACGAAAGAAAGGAAAAAAAATGATTTTCAGCGCCCACAGTTTTTACACAGCATGCATTTAGCTTGTTTTTTTTTTGCTGCTATGTGAGACTCTTCTCAATTTAAACGCGCCAAATTTAAGCGTAAATGGGTTAATTGAAAAACCAATTAAACCAGCACAATTTTTAAAGCCGAAACAATTCAGCGTTTTTTTTTTAATTCTACAATAACCCACTATGTAGGTAATAAAATAACAAAGAGCTTCAGAAGTTTTAGAAACCTTTTTTTTGCAACTTGAAAAGTGAACTTTATGTGAATGAAACATTTTTCATTGATAACTGAGTCATTGATGACTGATTGGTGACATGTCGTCTATTGTGTTAACATTGGCGAGTTTATAATACACAATAAGGGTGTTCACAGTTCGATGGTAGTTATCATATTGTGCTCTTGTGCTACTATAAACATTTGCTGTTGCTTTATATACAAAGCACATCAAGTATGATATCAGGGCTGCAATTTTGTTGGTTTTGCAGCCTTAGTTCCTAGTGTTTGTAAACGGGTATATTCAATTTGTCTAAAAGTTTGTAACGCATTGAAGAAGACGTCGTAGACGCCATAAAGTATATACATTCTTGATCAGCTCGATGAAACTAATCGATCTAGCCATGTCCGTCTGTCTGTTTGTAGCTATGCGATTCATTCGCTTAGTTTGAAAGATATTGCGCTGAAATTTTAAACTTAAGCTTTTCTTGGCAACGACTAGGTTAAGTTTGAAAATGAGAGTGCCACGCCCCATTTTTAATAGCCCCCATACAAACTAAACGATTTTTTTTCGATTTTTATACCTGTTACACTAGTGTAAACAGGTATATTCAGTTTGTCGGAAAGTTTGTAACGCATTAAAGGAGGCATCGTAGACCCTATAAAGAATATATATTCTTGATCACCTCGACGAGACAAATCGATTTAGCCATGTCCGTCTGTCTGTCCGTCTGTCCGTCCGTCTGTCCGCCTGTCCGTCTGTCCGTCTGTCTGTGTGTTGCTGCGCGATTTATTCGCTCAGTTTTAAAGATTTTGGGCTGAAATTTTAAACTTAAGCTTTTCTAGGTCCTGTGTACTTTCTATGTTAAAATCAATGTGCCACGCCCACTTTTAGGTATAGCTCCCATTCAAAAGTACAACATTTTTTCAAGTTCTTATATGAAATAAATGTATTTATAAAGCGAATGGCTTCAAATATGGTTAAACATTTCTTATACCATCCCAAATCTTCAGTTTAAAATTGGTCCAAATCGGACCGCGAATTCCTAAATTTTTAAGAGTATATTTAATTTGTTTAGTATTTTGAAATAAAATTTAATACAAATGCTGCACACGAAGGTCTATCAACGTCAAATGATGTGTAACAGGTATATAGTATAAACTTCGGTCCAACCGAAGTTAACTTTTTCTTGTTTCTTAATGAATTAAAATTTGATAAAATCAATTCTAATGACGATATGGAAAAGATCGGGCTAATATTACCAAAAGGCCTCCATAAAAATTTGATCAAATTTATCGTGAAATTTAATATAAGCGCCTAGTGAACACATAAACTATTAAAAATTTTTGTGTAACGGGTATTTCAGCTTCGGTTCCAAGACTTGTCTTCCAAGAAGTCTTGCAAGACTATGTTTTTTTTTATGAAAATAGGTTTTATATATGAATTTCCAAAATGGGTAAAAAAAAACTTCTAATATTTCCATATTTACACACCATCGATATTATAAGTTTCGGGCGACTTTAACACATAGCCCCCAATATAAACGCAACTTCCATTTTCTGATTATTTTTTTAAAGAAAATGTTTTTATATCTGTGTTTAGCTTAAAATTTGACCCTATTATTGTGTCTTTGGTTGTATCGGACTATCGACTCCCACCCACCTCCTCTCCAAATTTTACCTAATGATAATAAATAAACTATGAACAGCTTCGGTTCCACAGAAATACGTTTTTACTGGTTTTTAAATTCTTTATTAATTTATTTATTTATTTGATTGCAACAAAATTAAACAGACCGATAAAATAGACAGTCGCGATCTGGCAGAAGATAAACATCGGTTGACCAGGCTAGAAGAGATAGAGATACAGACAAATAAAATTACTTTTGCACAAACTCAATCGGATTCAAGCATTTTTAAGGTGCTTCAAAAATCTGTTAAGACGAGTTCTCCACAAACAAAACCTTTCTGCATGTACCGAAACTGGTAGTATTTAATAGAACCTCCCAACCAAGCTGCTGGAGCTTCTGGCGACTTTCGGTGTTAACCTGATGTAACACAATGCTTCTCTTTTTGACCTAACCTGACCGGATCTGAAGAAATGTTGAGGTTGCACTGAACCAAAAAGAAGTTTTATAGCAAAACATGGTGTAAAGGTTTACGGCATCTTATTTCAGCTATGGCATAGTGACAAAATTCTTTTCGAATAAAATTTTATCCTATAATCTTCTCGTTTATCTTGAAACTTCTACTAGTCCTCTTTGGTAAAATGAGATAGCAAGTTGTATTCTTTAAGATAAACGCATTCCAATTACTTAGGTAGCTACATTTCTTTTCAAAATCGTTGAAGTTCGGGGCAAATCTACTCTTTTCACAAACTGAAAGTTGAAGTCTTTGCTAAAATGATAGCCAAAGTATTAGTACACAAATTTTATTCAAGAGGTTTTAAGATTTTAAGATAGTCGTTTATTTAGAAAAACTTTGTTTAACACAAAATTAACTAAAAATCTAGAGCAGAGTGAAAGAGAAGTTTTCCATGTTCAAAATAATTTTTAAATATTGCTCCTGGGCAATCGATTTAACTAATTTGATAGGCGTTTTCGACAATTGATCTTTTTATTTGTGATGTTTTTTTTTTAATATCGAAATAATCGGAGCGGAATCGAGGAACACAAAATTCCGTCTGTCTGTCTGTCCGTGTGTTTGATGCGAGGTGATTCATTCACTCAGTTTTAAAGATATTGAACTGAAACTCGAAACTTATGCTTTTCTCAGTCCGAGGTAGTTTGTATGTTAAATTCATATTGTGACACCCACTCTGAGGTATAGCCCCCATACAAACTTGCCGCCCATCTTCAAATTTTTGTATGAAAATAGGTATTATTCATGTATGTATTCACTTCAAATTGGGTAAAATCACATCTAATACCATCCTATGTATACACCACCGATATTGATACTGACACGGGTCACTATAACGCATAACCCTTTACAAACTTACCTCTTATTACTCCATCCATCCCATCTCGAAGTTCTATCTAAGCCACTGATAAACACATATAAACTCTTTTAAGACTTCATGTGACGGATATTTAAGCTTCGGTTTCCACCGAAGATAACGTTTTTACTTGTTTTTTTTTTGCAGTTGATGAAGCAAAAAAAAAAACAAGAAAAACGCGAATGGTATGCTCACAAGAACCCTGTACCCAATCTATATGTACCTAGTTAGGTCTATTGACACCATACCTCATTGAATTGTATTTTCATGAAAACTTAAAAATCGGGTATATCTTTGAATGGTTATACCTAAAATTTTGTTGGTCCTACCCATATTGGGATATTTTATTGAACTATCATAGACATAATTTATACTAAATTGAACTCCTAAGAAAAAACAATGACGTTTTTATGCAAAAACCCAACATTGTGGGGAAGATTTGTATGGGGGTACCCCTAAAATGGGTCTAGAAAAACCGTTTGTAAGTGCACACTGACGGCCTAGGAGAGTCTAAGTTTCAATTTGAAAGCCCTTATAGTCTCTGAAATAATCGTTTTCATACGGCAGACACAGACAGACGGACGGACAGACACGGACGGACAACGGACAGACAGACAGACAGACAGACACTGTCTCCCCTTCCAATGCTGATCAAGAATATATATACTTTATAGGGTCTATCTTGCCTCCTTCTGTTCCATTCGCACAAACTAAAACCCTTTACGTACCAGGGTATAAAAACAAATTTCTGAATTGCATTAAAATGACGCTGAATAAAAGAAAAGTGAAAATTGGCTGAATTTTCAATGATTCTTCTGGTTTTTCTACAATGGAAGTGGACACACAAATAAAAGTTTTTAAACAAACTTTGAGTGCGTTTTTATTTTTATTATTTTAAAATTTTTTTCCACAATTCTTTTGATAAATTCTCCCGATTTGTGAGACCAACCAATTTAGGATTCGAATATGTGAACATGAAATTTATTAACTTTCTAAAGCTTTATACCGTTATGCTTGATTTACTTAATGCAAAGCACGTATTAAAAAAAAAGTATCTAAAAAAAAGGAAAATACACACACACGCACGTGTTGCGTTTTACAAATTTTACTGCGAAAATCTTTCATTTTATATTGCTAATCAACGAATACGTTCAATATTTATGCTGCAGCAATAGCTTTACTAATTAAAAACCAATGTTTGGAATATACTAATGCGACCACAAATGTTGCATACAGTATAAGTAGTAATCAAAAAGGTTCGACAGCTAATGATAGCCATTGGCGAGGGTGCTCATTTTAAATATCATTAAAGTTGATTAGTGGCTAAATGGTGAATGTTTGTGTTTTGTAGTTAATTTCAATAGTATTTGCTCGTCAGTTTATAAGTATGTATAGTGTGTGTATGTAGTGGCAAAAGCTTACACAAAAAAAAAAAAGGACATTCAAGCTTAATATAACCCACAAATAACACACAAACTCGCATGCTGTGGTTTAAGTTATCAACGCTTTGAGACCATTAAATATGTAGGATTTTGAGAGTTTAACCTTGATTGTTTTTATAATATGGTAATGAATACTGTTTACTTTATTATTGAACACAAAGCTAAACAGGTGTGGCACCAAATTCTCAGAGTTTTGGTGTGAGAGATTTAAAAATCAATACCATTACATCAATATTTCCAGCGTTTTGATTTATATCTTAGGGTAGTCAATTTTTTAAAATATTTTTAATTAATATAAAAGATGACCCAGAATTAACGCAGGATTTGCAAGAAAAGTGCTGGCAACCTAACAATTTGACAGCTGAAGAGTTAAGGTCAAGTAGAAATTAAGCGTTACACGATAGAACACGATAAAACACGATAGAACACGAGAATTTTGTTAGGGTTGCCAGCACTTTATTGCAAATCCTGCTTTAATTCTGGGGCTTGCGTTAATTCTGGGACACCCTTTACAAAACATTCAAATTTGTGATACGCCAAAATAAAAATGAAACCTTACAACTCTGTTTAAATTGTTAAACTCAAAACTCCGGTGGAAGTGGTTTCTTTGTCACCCCTGATAATGAAATGAAATGAAATGAATAGACACCGAATTTAGGCTTCAAAAAAAAAAAAAGTCAGGAGAAACGCATATAAAAATTTTGTATGCCCAAAAAAATAGAGTATAAGTTTTTGGAAAAAAACTAAGGAAAGTTGTACGTAAGTTTTATTGAATTTTGGAGTAAAAGAAAGATGAATCTTTAAACAATTCAAAATAGGTTACCTGAAATTCACAAAAGAGTTTCTCCAAATCTTTGGGACTTTTACTCAATCTTTGGATAACTTTTCTTAGGCTAAGACTAAAGACAAATTCGACGGTAAATCGCGTAAACTAAGGGATCTCCTAAAGGTGTTAAAAAGTGGACAACTGTCTCAGCGACTACGAGACACGAGCCCTCACGGTCGGTATGTGTGTCCCAGATGTTCCTACCAAATTTTTAAATCATGTTTACTTGGGACTTGGACTTCTCTTGATGTCTGTCTGTCCCGTCGCAACGAAGAGTCAAGCACAGTTGATGAATGCTACTCAACAATCGAACTAATAAATTAAGACATTCTCAATGCAAAAGTTTGGTTTATGCTTCTCACATATATTATGCTTCAGCTTAGGTGGTATACCTTTGAAACTACCTGCAATGGGGTCTGTCACGCAAATTAAAGCAGTCAATTCTTTTTACCATAAGTTATTACTCATTAAAAATGGTGCACAGTAAAGGTGGTGAACAATTCTTCTTAGTCCTTCTTGAACAACTCGGCTGATTCTCATCTGCGTCTTTCGCTCTGTTGTTTTTAGAAGTCCTAGGCTAGATCTGTTGGTACTGCATGAAGGAGGGGGGACGGGGGGTGGTTGGGATTTATCCAAATCATATACTCCGTTAACGGCATAGTTCCCCTTTTTTGACCAAAGTATAGCAAAGAATAGGCACCTTCATAGCCTTCACAAAACCTCTTTTCGAGATGTTATAATCAGAACGTCAGTTTGAAGTCACCAATGACAATTTTTGTGTCCTATCAGCTGTTCAGATTTGACCAGTTATTATAGGTCAAATTGTCCAAATGGTTGCTAATGGCAGAGATTACTGCACTCATTGGGGTCTCTACCTGAACCGGTTGGGAGGCGCTAGCTGATCCCTCCGTGGCCAGTAGGGATGCGTGCTCGTTCCGGGGGGGGAGGAAGATTGAATTATGTCGGCTGGCTTCGTTCAGCCACTTATTACAGTCCCTACTCAACATTGATTTGGTGACGTGAGAACCTAAAGCCTTTATGCAAGCTTAGCTGTCCGAGAAGTTGAACACCGATCTGGCACGGACATTCAGCTCTGCAAGCAGCTCACAAGTATAGCGTGAAACTCCGCTTGGAAAACACTGCAGAGTCCCTGGAGTCGAAAAGGTTTCTCAACACCAAGGTCCTCGGACTACTAACCGGAGCCCACACCGCAGTCCATCTTTGAGCCATCGGTGTAGATTGACAGACCGGTAGTACACCCCAACAGACCAGCCTTCCAGTGCTGCCTGGATGGCAGAAATATCATAAAATATTTGCTAAAATCTGAGGTTTCAGACTGAAAGTCGGCCTACAAGCTCCTCAGGGAGCTTTGAACGGATAGCGGTCTGGCCATAGTTTCTTAGCGACCAGAGGCCTGATTCTCTCAGGCGAAAAGATTATTTTAAATATTTAAAAATATTATATTACTGGTATTATTTTGCATTATAATTTAAGACGTAACCCTACATAATATTTATTATTTTGACGCAACATAGGTTTACGTTTTTATTTTTATTGCTAGGCAGTGGGTAATTTTTTTATTAGTTTTTATAAGTAGTTTTTTGTGTGTATTTGTGTAACATATGCATTTGTATTTGTATTGGTAAAAAAGCTAAAAGTTGTTGGTTGCTGCTTTAATGTTTTTTCATTCTTTATTTGTGTGCGTGTGTGTGTGCGTTGAGCACTTTTCCTAATTGGCAACAAGCAAACAAACAAACCATTATAAACTTTTATATTGTTGTTGCATACTTTTATGCGTAAAAGGATTTATTTAATATGAAATACATTTTATTTCTGTTTTTTTTTTTTTAAAGCTGCGATTAATGTTTATTTTATTCATACTTAAATTAAATAAAATAAATTAAATAAAATAAAATTATTCCACTTTTTGATTGTTATTTCAATTAAATGTGTATAAACATTGAGTTAAAAAAAAATATATAAATATTATAAAAATAAAACTTAAATCAAAGTGTGAAATGTGTAATAAATAGTAAAACAAACCGCAATCTTTGTCACAGCTATTTTCATTGATGTTGTTTTTTTTTCTTCTGATTTTTATATATTTTACAATTAATGCGGTTTACAAATGTGCAAATAAAAATTGTTGTTATGCATAAAATATGCTTTTTTTAGCATTCTTACATTGTGTAAAACGGGTTGCTATCTGTTTATTCGTAAGTTTGTAATGCATTAAAGTAGATTTTGTGGTTTGTACAAAGTAATAGTATGGGTTTTTGATAAGCTCGTAAGACAAAGCGATCTAGCTGTGTTCGTCTGTCTGTCTGTCTGTTTGATGCTGCAAAATTTCGTTTGACAATTGCCACCCCCAAATGTTAGCGACGCCTTTCAATTGATTTGAAAGGCTTCTGAACAGGCACAATAGATTATTTGTTTTAAATTTCATTCACGCCTCAGTTTTGTTATATTTTCACACTTACTCTTTCTCTTGATTGACTAACTGAATGATTACCTGACTGATGTAAATGTGATCGGCCACAGGCCAAACGGATAAAAATTAAAAGCTGAAATTTTTATTGTTGATATGTATTATTGAGTAGAGAAGCACTAAGCAGGATTTTGAAAAATTTTTACCTGGGAGGCCTTGAAACCGGTAAAGCCATATCTTTGGACATAGAGACTTGAAACCGGGCGCATTTGAAAGATTGTTAAAATTTTTTTTTGACCTGTTCAAGGGACTTTCGAAAAATTGGCCCTTAACCTAGTGGTCGACCCAAAATAGATTTTTTTTAACAATTTTTTAAAAAATTGTTTTTTTTGTTTTAGGTGATCTCTAGGCCGAAATTTAGAAAATCGTTGACCCGGGGCCTAATGGGGTCTTGAAACTGGAGAAACCATAGACGAAGAGAAGACGAAGATTAGACGAAGTGACATGAAACAGGGCTCTATTGAAAGATGATTGGAAAATATTTTTAGCGAGTTTAAGGGTTTTTCGAAATTTGGGCTTTGAACCCATTGGGGGATCCAAAATAGATTTTTTTGACCAGGGCCTAGTTGAGGCCTTGAAACCGGAGAAGCTATAGACGAAGAATAGATTCGAAAGATGGTTAGAAAACATTATTTGAATGCTCAAGAGTTTTCTGAAATTTGGTCCTGGGACTCATTGGTGACCTAAAATAGTTTTTTGTTTAAATTGGAGAATATACATCTATGAAATGAGTAGACCTAGAGACTTGATATAAGGTGTATATGAAAGATGAATTTAAACTATTAATGATATATTCGAGAGGTTTCTGAAAGATATAAACCTGTGGTCCAGTGGAGACACAGAACCGAAACAGTAATAATTATTAAAAATTTATAGGTGGTCACTTAATCAGGATTTTTTAATAATTTTATTAAGGGCTCAATGGGGTTCTTTAGCTGGAATATATGAGATATGAGATAGCCTAGACACATAATATAGGGCGCATTTAAACGATGTTAAAAAATGTTTACGTGTTCGAGGGGTTTCCGATAATCTAGAGACTTTACATAAGGTTCTTATTGGTTCAATGTTTAGCTTGAAAGCGGACAAGCGACGGACTTGGCAACATCGCCTCTTCTCTCACTTAAAAAAAAAAAACTACGCGAGCAAAGCCGCGGGTGCTAGCTAGTTCAAAATATTTGTACAATTTAAAATGAAATTAAATAAAATAAAATTAAATTACATAATAGACATTTAATTGTATAACAAAATTGTTTACATGTGGTTTATATATTTATTATATTTTTATTAATTTATTTTTTTTACTGTAACTAGTCAATGCGCTGTTTACAGATAATTATGTATTTCCATTATTATTTTTAACATAGAACTAGCATTTTCTGTTGACCTTTTGCACAATATAAAAATTAAATTTTTGAATTATTTTAACCGTTCAATTTTACATTTGAACAGATACATTTTGAAAGAATTCTCTTTCAATTTTTGCATAACATCAACATTTGCTGTTGCAAAGGTTGCTCCTTGCATAAATTGTAATAGCAACAAATCCAGCCATTTTGTAAATTGCATACATATGATGCTCCCATGACCATTTCAATTGAGATTTTGAACTATAGAAATATTTCAGTTCAATAAACAAATAGCAAAAGGTACATTGGTCAATCATCATTGATTGATAATAAATATGCATGAGAAAGAATGCGAAAACAAGTTTTATTTAAAACGAAAATCAAGCAAATTTACATTGTACCTGTGCATGCACAAACGTTTTACATTATTACAATTGATATATAAAGTGTGAAATGGGTGTTATCCGTTGGTTGGACATCCTAGAACATATAAATCAAATTGTACTGAAATTTGAAAACTAAACTATTTTCCGACCCAAACTATGTTGGGAAACGCCAAACACGAGTCCCCAAATGGCAAATATAATTAAAACAAAAAAACTTCAAATTATATTGTGCCTAAATATGGGTTGTATGAGATTAGTGATTCCTATACATTCTATCTGGATAGTTTATTTAAGCCACTTATGATCACATATAAAATAAAGTAGACCAATCCGGTTGTTTCCAGTCCTCGTAACAGTTGTTAAAATCGATTTCCGAGATCGCCTACAGGGCTTTCTTCGATGCGGTTTGAATCTCCTTATTCGAGTCGAAACGATAACCACGCAGTGTCTTTTTCAGTTTGGGGAACAGCCAGAAAAAGTCATGGAGAACCAAAGCCGTATGCGAAGGTGCATTATCGTGGTAAAGAAAACAAGAATTGTCAGCCCATAATTCAGGCCTCTTTTGACGAATTTCTTTCCTCAAACGACGCATAACGCCCAAATAATAACAGTTTGGCCCGGAAGGAATTCGTAATGCATCACACCACGATAAATGAATAAAAATTGTCAAAATGACCTTGATTTTCAACTTGCTTTGGCATAGTTTTTTGGTCCCGGTCCACCTTTGTACGACGTCTCACACATAGTGTGTGTGAGACGTCGTAGACCCCATAAAGTATATATATACGAGGTGTGTTCAAAAAGTATCGCATATTTTGTGTTTTTTCAAAAATTATTTATTTATTCATGAATATCTATTTTGTCCTCTTTAAATTAATCCCCTCCCGATAAAATACACCTATGCCAACGTTTTTTCCAATCCTCGAAACATGCCAAATAGTCCCTTTCCGGTATAGCCATCAGCGCCTTCTTCGATTTAGCTTTAATCTCCTCAATCGACACGAAACGTGTTCCCCGGAGTGGTCTCTTGAGTTTTGGGAAAAGCCAGAAGTCACACGGTGCCAAATCAAGCGAATACGGTGGTTGCGGAACGATATTGGTTGGATTTTTAACAAAAAAGGCAAGAAAAATCAGTACAGTTTTAAAAAAAAAAAATCATCATTTTTGGTACCAACCGAGACCGAGACCAAACCAATTTCATCAGCAATGTCTCTCATAGTTAATCGACGGTGTGCAAGCACTAATTCTTTTACTTTTTGGATGTGAGCATCGTCCGTTGAGGTCGATGGTTGATCAGGGAGCTCTTCGTCTTCAACACGTTCGCAACCTTCTTTCAACAATTTATACCAATCAAATGTTGTTGATTTTGGTAGAGCTCGGTCCCCATTAGCCTTCTTCAACATTTTTATTCCATTTATTCCATTCAGAAAAAAAATTTGATACAGGTTCTTTGATCCATTTTTTTGAATAGGTAAAATTCGAAGACGATCCAAAACACGTGCAAGCAAATCAGCTGTCAACAATTAAGTGAACATTCAAAATGGCCGAGCTTGTCGGCATAAGTGAGAGACATGAGTACCAACCTAACGCCACATCGAATCGAAATTCGAATATACGTAACTTGCGAAAATTCAAAATTCGCGATAATGTTTGAACACACCTCGTATTCTTAAATAATTACAATGTTCACAAAAAAGTAGAAAGTGGGCGGAAAATTGGTATAGAGCCTATACTAATAAATGGGCGTGGTACCTTGGTTTTGATATTGGATGTCATTACAAGTGTTTTACCCAAATTTGAGTAAATAGTCTTATATTTAAAATCTATTTTATACAAAAATTGGAAAGTGGGCGGTAAGCTTGTATGGAGGTTAGGAGGTAAAAACAGGCGAGGTAGCTTGGGTTTGACATTGGATAGCATTAGAAGTATTTTTACCCAACTTGGAGTGACTATGTTCATATATAATAGCTATTTTCATACAAAAATCAGAAAAAAAATTTAAGTTTAAGTTTGTATGGGGCCTATACCTTTAAATGGGCGTGGCAATGTGATTTTAACACTTGAACTGCTTAGGACTGAGAAAAGCTAAAGTTCCGAGTTTCAGGTCAATAACTCTAGAACTAAGCGAATGAATCGCATACATACAGACAGACAGACGGACAGACAGACGGACATGGCTAGAACGATTCGTCTCGTCGTGCTGATCAAGAATATATATACTTTATAGGGTCGACGACGTCTCCTTTAATGCGTTACAAACTTTCTGACAAAATGATAATACCCTCCACACTGTGTGACGGGTATAAAAAAACAAGAAAAAATTGGTGTCGGGTGGGGCAGAGTTTTTTATAATATACCGGTGTTACGTTACACCATTTGACGTTGATAGACCTTCGTGTGCAGCATTTGTATTAAATTTTATCTTAAAATACTAAACAAATTAAATATTTTCTTAAGACTTTAGGAATTCGCGGTCCGATTCGGACCAATTTTAAACTGAAGATTTGGCATGGTATACGAAGCATTTGTACTATATATGAAGCCATTCGCTTTATAAATAAATTTTTTCTTATAAGAACTTGACAAACTGTTGTACTTTTGTATGGGAGAAATAGCTAAAAGTGGGCGTGGCACATTGATTTTAACATAGAAAGTACACAGGACCTAGAAAAAAGCTTAAGTTTAAAATTTCAGCCCAATGTCTTAAAAACTGAACGAATAAATCGCGCAGCAACAAACAGACAGACGGACGGACAGACGGACATGGCTAAATCGATTCGTCTCGTCGAGGTGATCAAGAATATATATACTTTATAGGGTCTACGATGCCTCCATAAATGCGTTACAAACTTTCCGACAAACTGAATATACCTGTTTACACTAGTGTAACAGGTATAAAAATATTAAATTTGTATGGGGGCTATACCTTAAAATGGGCGTGGCAATGTGATTTTAACACTTGAACTGCTTAGGACTGAGAAAAGCTTAAGTTCCGAGTTTCAGGTCAATTTCTAAAACTAAGCGAATGAATCGCATACATACAGACAGACAGTCGGACAGACAGGCAGACGGACATGGCTAGATCAATTCGTCTTGTCGTGCTAATCAAGAATATATATACTTTATAGGCTCTAAGACTTCTCCTTTAATGTGTTATAAACTTTCTGACAAAATGAAAATACCCTCCACAGTATGTGTGGCGGATATAAAAATAGCCCGATTAATAATGCCCGGGAAATTTCAAACGATTTGTCATTTTATATTTGTCTTCTCATTTTATCGTTTGACAATACATTTCAAATTGATACAGTAAAAAAAGAGCGTGACAAGTCATTCTGTTCCTAGTCTAACAGGTTAGTAACTTAAAAAAGAAAAAAAATAAATAAATAAAAACAAATAAACTAAAATTATATACATATTTATTTTTCAGATTTTGAGCAAAAAACAGGTTTCCATTTTTGAAATCACTTAAATTTAGTAATTTATTTTTTTTAAATAAATTCTTATTATCTTATAATTCGCAAACAATTTAAGCATAACAATGTAGTTAGAGACGTCAACAAAGGACTTAATAAATAAAGTTGATGAATCCACATGAACCAGATGAAGCCTTTCAACACAAGTAAGACAAAGACTGCTGATTACTTTGATATATTTAAACTGTTTGAGAATTACAAGATTATAAGAGTGTATTTAAAAAGTAAATCACTAGTTTTAAAAAATGGTTGCCAGACTATTTATTTAATTTATAATACATTTAATTTATTTTTTTTTTTTTTTAAGACTCAAAGCTTACGTGATTATTTTTATTAATTCTACGTTTGCGACAAAGATAGCCAACAACTAGCAGCAGCAACAACACCGCCGAAAAAGTAACAATCGATATAATTATCCAAATAATTGATGATTTTTCTTGTATTACTGCTGCATTGGAAGATCCGCAAACGAGTTTTGCATTTTGTGCTTTTAACCATTTTCGTAATGATTTATCTAATTTCACCGAACAATCAGTATCGATATATCTCAGCTTTGTGTGTTCACTAAAGTTCGCCAAATGCAACTCGGTTAGATTATTTCCAGCAGCTATTAAAATATCAAGATTTGTTACATTTTTCAACGTTGGCAATGCTGTCAGTTGTAAATTGTTAAGTATTAATGTCGATCGTATACACTATCGAAGGGTATTGTTGTTGTATAATTGCCTTCAGCAGCGCAGCGTACAGCAATTGTAAAAGTATTCGTTTCCAATTGACAAATACAATCCTTGGGACAAGTTTGCCATTTAATGCGAAGCGGTAAAAATGAATATGTTTCGCTTGTATTTGATGCAATTAGCTCAGCTGTAGTAAATTTAGTCGTATACGTAATACTATCGCCAATCTTATTTATTTTGTCGAAAGTTTTTGTGGGCAATGAGTCAGTTACAGCTTCTGATGATGCATTCCATTTACTGAAAATTTGCAATGAAATCGTTTATTAGAAAAATTCAGTAAAAAAAATAAAAAATTATGCTTTTAATAAAACATTTCAAGTTGGGTGAGAATAAAAAAAAAAAACAAGAAAGAACGCAGAAGCCGAGCATGCTCGACTGCAAGATACCCTGTACCCAATCTTTATGTACCTTAATCTATCTTATTGTATTGGATTTTCAAAGAAAAACTTGAAATATGGAACTTGAAAATTTGTTTGGGGGCTAGAACTGTGTGATTAATCGATTAATCAATGAACAATCGATTATTTTGTATAATCAACTGATCAATTAGTTGAAGAGTCAATAACGGATTAATCACCTGATTATTTATTCAATAATCAAGTCATGGATTGAGGATAGAGGGCATTCCGGCATTGATAAGCAAGCGTGATAAGTGAGCCTTTTCCAGGTGAGAAGCAAAAAAAAAAAAATGGTCTTCACTTTTCATCTGTTTTAAATTATACTAAAATTTTGAAATATAATAAAATCAAGAGATTATATCAAAAAATATTTTTGGATAAACATGATTAATCAGCAACAATCGACTTATTTTTACAGTCATCAACAATCGATTATTTCCAACAATCACACAGCCCTATTGGGGGCTATACCAAAAATTTTTTTGTCCTACCCATATAGGGATATTTCATTGGGACTCTAATAGGCACAATTAATACAAAGTTTAGACTTCTTAGAATAAGAAACAATGACTTTTTCTTGCAAAAACGAAGAAATTTTGGGGTAGATTTGTATGGGGGTACCCCTTAAAATGGGGTTATAGAAAAACCGTTTGTAAGTGCACACTTGACGGCCTAGGAGAGTCTAAGTTTCAATTTTGAAACTTAGATAATCGTTTTCATACGGCAGACAGCATGACGGACGGACGGACGACTCCCCTTCAATGCTGATGAAGAATATATATACTTTATATGGTCTGTCTAGCCTCCTTCTGGGTGTTACATACATTCGCACAAACTTAATATACCCTTTTACCCTTTGGGTACAGGGTATAAAAAATAATAAGCAAATTTTGCACCATTTTTTTAATTTTTAAAGGTTTGTAGGAAAGGTTTAAACAAGACTTTCTCTCTCACCCCTCTCCTAGACCCTTTAAAGTATCTATGTATAGTTTATATTGTATTTTGATCAGGTTTTTTAACAAGGCGATTTAAATTAAATTAGTCCGTATATCAAAAGAAAGGTGTCACTTCCATTTTTGGGTATAGTCCCCATTACAAACCTACCAAGAAAACCACCAAAAGATATTCTGGGCTCTCATTCATCTATTCCCATGCATTTTGAGCCGTATATTTCAAAAACGGCCACACAATTTTTCTTTAGGATCATTCTCAAAACAAAACGTGTTTTTGGGACTCTTTTCGGGACTGGGACTGGGACTTTCACTAAAAGTGTGAAAGTTAGGCCTCAAAATTCGGTGATTTTCTCTCCAACATCACTAAATTTCTTTTCAGCGAGCATTCCTTTTAAAGTCTGAAAATAGGAAATAATCGCTGGGGTCCAGATCTAAAGAATATGATAGATGCGAAAGCAATTCGAGGCCCAATTTATGCAATGTTGCCATAATTTTCACGGTGCTTTGAGCTTGAAGGTTAGGGTTGACTAAAAATCATATAAAACTTTATACTTTTTATAAAACGTTTTTCCTTGTTTTTAGTTGAAAATATCTTATTTTTTTGTTAGCATCGGATCTTCCCAAAAAAAATATGATTCGATTCTAATTTGTTTTGATTTTTATAGGGGTACCCTCTTATATAATGTGTACGTAGATTTATACTCACTTTAAAATTTTTTCAATAAATTTACGCGTCTTTGCAGTCATAAGTATTTTTTTTTCAACTTCTACTCCAACGTCTTTCGATGTTGCCGCATCTGAGATAAAATATTGCCATGCTTCCACTTGATACCAAAGTAAATTGCCAATTGTTGCTTCGGTGCCACTTACAATTTTCGTAATTGTATGCGTTTTACTGCCAGGCCTAAGTTTGCTTTCGAGCGAATTCTGCAACTCAACTATTTTCAATTTTGGTTGCTCCATGTCAAATACTGAACAATCTGCACTCGGATCATTGTTAACATTGTACAGCACAGATACATTTTCATAATGTAACATTTCACGAAAATTCGATGGTTTTAAACTGCATCTATTTCTGATTTCTGATTCAAAATGTTTTAATTTTGGCAGATATTGTAGTGCATCGTATTTGATTTGTTCGATGTGCTCATTTATAGATAAAAATTGAACATTTTGGTAAAACTTTTTCAAAATCTCTGCTTCATCTGGTATAGTTCCATCTAATTGTATCTTTAGCGGCAGATAGTTCGCTGCAGCACTTACATCGTATTCTGTTAACATTGTAAGATCATTTTCATTTTCACTAAATTTTATTATTTTTGCAGCACTGACTCCAAGCGATTTGAGTATATTATTACTAGACAACGATTTTAAACGTGCACAATTTACAAGATGCAAATACTCAATCTCATTTTTTAGTGGTGGTTGTGTTTCATTAAAGATGTAAATATCAAAAGCGCCATTACTATTGCTAACTTGGAAACAATTTACAGTCCATTCAAAACTTTCATATAGCGCAACTTCTGTATTACCGCAAGTTACAATAATATCGCCCGTTTCATCATCTTTTTTACATTTACAATTAGAATTTACTTTTTTTACAATAATCGTCAAAAATATATTCAGCAAATATAACAGGCAATAGTGCCATGAAAAACACTACCAACGCACTTAACAGCTTCATTTTTACTAAAAAGCGTCTGTCAGCAGCACTGTGAGCTGAACTCGGAAATAATCATATTTATATACATTTTAGCATCTGAGAAAAAAAATGTGTATAATGTATAATCGATAACAAGGAAAAAGTGAAACTTTGGTAAAGCCGAAGTTTAAATACACATCACACGAAATTTTGTATAGCTTTGGTATGGTCATCAGTGCCATAAGGGGGAGGGTGTTGTGGATGCCCTTTGATACAAGGCAGTTTGGATGAACGAACTGCGCCCATTTTTAGGAATAGTCCCCATATCAACCTACCCTTTCTTCGATTTTTTTTTTTTATGAAAATAGTTATCTTTTATGAAAGTATTTACTACAAATTGATAACAATATCGAAACCAAGTACACGCCCATTTTTAGCTAAAAGCCCCCTTAGGGTGTTTTTTTAAATCGGATAATTTTCAATGGTGCCGCAAGGCCCAAAGTTTCTCATATATTACATGGAAAAATATTTCTTGTTATGTGAGTTACGCAGTTGGGTAACCCAATCGCGGCAAACCACTTCTACTGTCATCGTCTAAATATTTTAGCGATATGACAAGATCAGTTCCCACTATAACAAACAGACCCCATCCAACGTAACATCTCATTTATTTTTTTTTTTTTCAAGAAAAAAAGTTCCAACAGAGTTGTTCAAAACCACCTCCTACGTCCTCGTCTAAATATTTAGCAAAGAGCAATGAATCGGACCACTATAATAAACAGACCCATCCAACGTAACATCTCATTTATTTTTTTTTTTTTTTTCCAAGAAAAAAAGTTCCAACAGGTTGTTCACATCCAACCATTTGGCGGAGATATTGTGTGACGGTTATTTCGGTTCCAGGGTATATTCGGTTTGTCGGAAAGTTTTTAACACATTGAAGGGGCGTCGTAGACCCATAAAATATATATATTCTTGATCAGCTCGATAAGACGAATCGATTTAGCCATGTCCGTCTGTCTCCCCTTATTTCTTCGCATTTTTTTGATGAAGATATATAGATATTACGCCGAAATTTGGAACTTAAGCTTTTCTCGGCAACGACTACTTTGTATGTTAAAACCAAGTTGCCACGGCCATTTTTAGGTGCAGCCCCCATACAAACCAAAATTCCAAAAATTTTCGAATGTATGTATTAAAATAGGTATTATTTATGCACGTATCCACTCCAAATTGGGTAAAAACTCTTCTTATATCATCCAAAGTCGAATCCAAGGTGCTACTCTAATTACGCCCATTTCCTAGAAAATATATTTATGAATATATACAAAAAAAAAAAAAAAAAAAAAAAAAACCCACCCATTTAACCCCCACACAAATTTACCGCCCATTTTTAACAATTTTTGAATAAAAATTGGTATTATTTATGAATTTATTTACTTAAAATTGGGTAAAAACACTTCTTATATCATCCAATTCCAAAACTAAGATGCCACGCCCATTTTTATGTATAGCACCCATACAAACTCACCGATTTTTTAACTTTTGTATGAAAAATTAATTTTTTTCGTCTATATATTTATAAATGTATATAAGCCACTGATGATCACACATAAACTATTCAAAGATTCGTGTGGCGGGTATTTATGCTTCGGTTCCAGCGAAGTTAACGTTTTCCTTGTTTTGCATTAAAATTTTTTCGAAATTTTACATATGTTCTGCGATGACTCGTTTAGTCTGTTACAAAATTTCCAACAAACTGACTATATTCATTTCACAGAATGGAGGTTACTAATAAATTATTTTGAGTCAACTTTATCTCAAAAAAGTTGACACTTTAATCGAGTCGAGATGATCAAATTTAATAGCAAAGAAAAATTTATGAGTTAGTTTTAAATAATTAAACATTGATCAATTGTTCAAAATTTAGTATTACTCTTCTTGATTTTTGAATCACTAGATAAAAGGTATATTCACAATGATATTTATTATCAGTGCTCCAAAGTTTGTGTTTTAAAATTTAATTGCTCAAAAATCTTTTTTTATAATAATTTTTTATAATAAAATTTTACAAGAATAAAAACGATATTATAATTTAAAATATTTATTTCATTTTAATTTTTTTTTTCTTTATAGTGAATAACGATTTATAATTAAGAAATATTGTTAACGTCAATGCATGATGTTGGTTTGCGTAGCAGTGTTTTTGTAATGTCTCGAATTCTGAAAAACTCTTATCAAACTAATTTTATTTTAAGCTGGCTATCGTTGCTTATAAAATGTTTAGCATATGGACACTAGTCGACATAATTATTTTGACATAAAGAAAAAAAATAACATTTTTTTTAAATGTATACAAAATTGGAAATATGTTGAATAACCATTTTTAACGTTAAATTTTATGAATAATCGAAAAATAAAATCAAATTTCTCCAATGGTTTTGTAGTTATTGTACCCTGTACAAAAGGTAAAAAGGGTATAAACTTTTTGTGACTGTTGAACAGACAGAAGAAAGCAAGAAAGAACCAAAAGTTTTTCTGTTTCTTAATCAGCATTGGAAGGGAGTTTCAGCAAACTGAAATCTGTAAGCAGATAAAAGACCGACTAATAGAAAGAGACAGAATATGCGAATACACCATCTTATCTTATTACACCATAAAGTAGATAGGGCAGGTCTTTTGGTTTTTTCAAAATTTTTATCATAAAAAAAAAAAAAAAAAAAAAAAAAAAAGGATAAAACGGTAACTTCGGTGGAACTCGAAGCTCTATATACCCGACCACACGAATCTTGGACCAAATAGTTTGGTTTTACAGTCAAAAGTCCGATTTTTTCAAATTTAGAAAGTCATAAAATAGTAGTTAAATTGTCAATGATAGCAAATATAAGAAACAATTTTCGTTTAAAAAAATTTGAAAATGGGCTATGAATAAAAATGGGCGTGTCATGGTAGTTGACATTAGAATTGTTTTTATTCGATTTAGCAGTGAATACATTCATAAATAATGACTATTTGTTATTTAAAAAATTGTTTGATTTTTTTTTTTTTTTTTTTCAATTTTATTTATTTTAATCATAAATTAATTTTTTCAATTTAAATTATAAAATATACTCCAGATCAGACTTAAACAACAACAATGCGTACGCAAATTTTGTTTCTTGGATTCGTTTCTTGGAAATTTATCAACAATGACGCATTTGAAATTATTCTTCGATTTTTAAATACTCACTAACGCTTTTATTAATTTTTTTTTTTTTTTTTTTTTTTTTTTGTTTTGCTGATTGGAACAAGATTTGGCTGCCATATAAAGTTTCAGAATTTTAAAAACACGGTCCTCAAATTGTGGTATTAAAACCAAGATTATAAAAAAGTATTTACAAAAGTATCTACATGTTGGTGTAACTACATAGTAGCTATTTGAAGATGTACTTTGACGAAAATTCTAAAGTGGATGCCAGTTAATTTTAGTTTGGGCTTGTATGTAAAAAGAAAACAAAACTACAAATTGAGCTACATAAATTTTAGTAGATTTAATTTAGTTTTAGATTTTGTTTATAACGTTAATTCAGTAATATGGCAGCATTCTATATTGCAGTTAATAAACTTAAACAAGAGAAATGTTAACTTCGGTAGCACCGAGCTCAAATACGCGGCACACGAAACTTTAATCACTTTCTTGAAAAATAAAAAAATTAAAGGTGAGTTTGTATGGGTGTCCCGATCCTTGTCATATCGGTAGCATATTCATAGGATAACAGTAAGGATATTTACCCAGATTGGATATATAAGAGCTATTTTTGTAAAAAGCTGAAAAAATGGGCGCTAGGCATAGTTTTTACCCAATTTAAAATGGTAAGTTTGTATGGGGCTATATCTAAAAATGGGCGTGGCACCTGGGTTCTGACAAGACTGCCTAGGAACACAAAAGCTTAAGTTTAAAGTTTCAGGTCAATATCTTTAAAACTTTCCGATAAAAACGCATTGCAACAGACAGACGGACAGACAGATGGACATAGCTAAATCGATTCGTCTTATCGAGCTGATCAATAATATACTTTATGCCTCGTTTAATGCGTTACAAACTTTCCGACATACTGATAATACCCTTCACACTATGTGTGGCGGGTATAAAAATGCAGTTTAAATGAGCTTTTAAACATTGTTAAATAAAATGTGTCTTAAACATTCACTTTCTGGTTACAAATCACATGCATGTACATAGAATCGAAAAAAAATAAAATTTTTCAAAAATTTGGGCGGAAAATACGCTGGATAATTTGTAAGTCTTCTGGATGGACGGATTCAAAAAAACAATTATTTTTTA
The DNA here is from genome assembly GCA_018903435.1 of Leucophenga varia. Lineage (NCBI taxonomy): Eukaryota > Metazoa > Arthropoda > Insecta > Diptera > Drosophilidae > Leucophenga > Leucophenga varia. The sequence continues at coordinate 177,900 of JAEIFJ010000349.1, read as the reverse complement.
GGGACGGGCGGAGTCCCGTGCTCATCTCTAGTCAGACCAAAGCTTCTTCAACCATTTTTTTTGCATAGCCGCCCATTTTCGAGTTATGGTATGAAAATGCTAACTTTTAAAAAAGTGTGCACTTTATATTAGGTAAAAACTTTTCGAGTATTATGCAATGATTTGACATGCATCGGACCACTTTAAAAACAAAACCCGATACAAACTCAACTCCCATTTTCACATTTTTTGTTTTTTGTTTAGTTTTATATTAAAATTTGTCATATATGCTTTCTAAATAAACACCAATAGAATGCCCTAAACTTAGGTTATATCGGACCAATGACCTCCAATTAAAACTCGTCGCTCGAGACTTGTTAAAAAATTATTTCAAAAATATTTTTCATTTTTTTTTGGTAAAAATTTTAATTTTTTTTTTTATTCAAGTATAAAAATTAAACTGTTTTAAATTAACGATATAGCTATAGTATATGGTGTAGCTGACGTACTGTTTCAAAATTAAAATCCTTTTACGCTTATAACTATCTCACCTAAATTTATTATTTTCCAAAGTTTCAAAAAACAAGAAAGAACGCGGAAGTCGAAAGTACGATCTGAGCTGCAAGATACCCTGTACCCAATCTTTATGGATCTTAATATTAGTTCTATTTTACTACCATACCCCATTGAATTGAATTTTCATACAAAAATTTTCAAAAAAAATCTGGTATATCTTTGTATTATTTTGGACCTACACATATTAGTCTATTTTATTGGGACTATCCTTGGCACAATTTATACTAAATTTGAACTTCCTAGAATAATAAACAATGACGTTTTTCATGCAAAAACTCAAAATTTTGGGGTACATTTCTATGGGGGTACCCCTTAAAATGGGTCTAGCGAAAAACCGTTTGCAAGTAAATACTTGATGGCTCAGGAGAGTCTAAGTTTCTAAGGCCTATCTCTTATTGTCTCCGAGATAATCTCTTTCATACGGCAGACAGACGGACGGACAGACAGACATATCTAGTTCGACTTCCCTTCCAATGCTGATCAAGCATATATATACTTTATATGGTCTATCTTGCCTCCTTCTGTCTGTTATATACACTCGCACAAACTTAATATACCACTTTACACTTTGGGTACAGAGTATAAAAATCGGAGACCCACTTGCAAATCCCTTTTTTTTTTTTTGAAAGAGTCTTGACCATGATTCTATTTATTTTTCTTTTGCGTGTAAAGTGCAAATGCTTAGGTTTTACCTTTTGTTAAAATTTTCTCTCATTTTGTTTGTTTTGCGCAAGTAATTTAAAATTTGCATGTCAAGTATTTTCGTAAACCGCAAAGTGCTTTCAATTTAATCTTAAAATCGATTTCTACTTGAAATGCAATTTATATTTTATCAAGTTGAATATACATAATAGCAGGTTAAATATGCTTTAGTATACAGAATTATATTTAAATTTTCTATATTTAATTATATTCTTTGTCATCGTAACACTAATTAAAGCAAATTTTGTTGGTAACAGCAAATATCCATAGTTTACTTTACAGTTGAATTATTCGAGTGTACCACTTCTAATTATCTACGAATATTTTGAGTTGTACATAAAAGCAAATTATCTAAACTATGACAAAATTTCAATATACAGAATAGAGTATATATTCTAAAGTACCAATACATATGTTTATGCAATTTAAATTCATTTTCACGCCCAACTTGACTGCGGCAACCAAATCATTGAGTACGCATCTAATTGAAATTTAATTTAATTGAGTTATGCTAAACGCACAGCAACAGCAACAGCAACTGCAGTACTAGTAGCAACAAAATTTATACAAAAACAAAAAAAAAATAAATATAAACGAGATGAATACGCAGCTAAAACAATACAAATATTGCGGGTATGTTTTTGGTGAGATTATAATTAAAGAACAACGAAAATTTAGATAAATTTAAATGTATTTTGTAGCTTAATGAAAATACTTTTCTAAAAACACACACAAACATCGATAAAGTTCAAACTAATTAAATTTTTTTGTTTATCTTTTTTGCGTATTCGCAACTGCAAAATCAAATTGCGCATACGCTTCATTCCAATCAAAAAATGCAAAAAAAAAAAAAAAAATAAAAGCAGAAAAAATTTTATCTTTGGTAGAACCGATGCGCAATATTTGAATATTTTATGTGTGATCATCAGTGGCTTATTGGCTCAATATAGGATGGGTGTGAGTCAATGGCCAAATACAGATAGACGGGCGGGCGGATGGACGGGCAGACCGACGAACAAAAAAAATCATGCATAGATCTTTAAAAAAAAACCCAGTAAGTGTGAGCTATACGCTATATATACCTTGCGTCTTTTTATACCCGTCACACACAGTGTGGAGGGTATTATCAGAAAGTTTGTAACGCATTAAAGGAGACATCGTAGACCCTATAAAGAATATATATTCTTGATCAGCACGACGAGACGAGTCGATCTGGCCATGTCCGTCTGTCTGTCTGTCCATCCGTCTGTCCGTCCATCCGTCTGTCTGTCAGTATGTATGCGTTTCATTCGGTCAGTCTTAAAGATATTGACCTGAAACTCAGAACTTAAGCTTTTCTCAGTTCTAAGCAGTTCAAGTGTTAAAACCAAAGTGCCACGCCCATTTTAAGGGGTAGCCCCCATACAAACTTACCGTTTTTTTCGGATTTTTTCTATGAAAATAGCTATTATTTATGATTGTAGTCACTCCAAGTTGGGTAAAATACTTCTAATGTCATCCAATGTCAAATCCAGGCTGCCATGCCCATTTTTAACTATAGCCCCCATACAAACTTTCCGACCATTTTCGAATTTTATATGAAGATAGCTATTATTTATGAATGTAGTCACTCCAAGTTGGATAAAAATACTTCTTATCTCATCCTATATGAAAAGCAAGGTGCCACGCCCATTTTTAGCTATAGCCTCCATACAAAATTAACGCCCGTTTTCGAATTTTATATGAAAATAGGTATTATTTATGAGAATATTCACTCAAATTTGGGTAAAAACACTTCTAATGACATCCAACAACAAAACCATTTTGAGCCATAGTCCCCATACAAACTTATCGATTATTTTCGAACAAATGTATGAAAAGGTAATTATTTTCCAATATATATTTATAAATGTATATAAGCCACTGATGATCACACTAAACTATTCAAAGATTCGTGTGACGGGTACTTTAAACTTCGGTTCCACCGAAGTTAACGTTTTTTCTTGTTATCTTTTGAATTTCGAGGCATTGTACAAAAACATGAAGTTCCCTAACGCCGAAATTCGCGCTATTTTAAAGTTTTCCTTCGTTAAAGGCAAATCCGCTAGAGAAACGTTCCGAGAGATAAATGGTGTTTTGAGATGGGAGTTGGGAGTTAGTCACCAAACCGTTTTAAACCATCTGCAGAAGGCTGTATACAAAAAAAAAAAAAAACCTTCTGGACCAAATCAACGCCTGCCATATGCTGCTGAAACGGAACTAACTGGACACATTTTTGAAGCGGATGTTGAATGGCGGCGAAAAATGGATCACATACGACAGTATCAAGCGAAAACGGTTGTGGTCGAAGGCCGGTGTATCGTCCCAGACAGTGGCCAAGCCGGGATTGACGGCCAGGAAGGTTTTGCTGTGTGTTTGATGGGACTGGGCGGGAATCATCCATTATGAGTTGCTCCCTTATGGCTAGACGCTTAATTCTACCATTTACTGTGAACAACTGCACCGCTTGAAGCAGGCGATCGACCAGAAGCGTCCAAAATTGGCCACCAGGACAACGCCAGGCCACACACGTCTTTGGTAACTCGTCAGAAGCTACGGGAGCTCGGATGGGAGGTTTTATCGCATCCACCATATAGCCCGGACATAGCACCAAGTGATTACCACCTTTCAATGAACATGGTGAACGCCCTTGGTGGTGTAAAATTGGCCTCAAAAGAGGCTTGTGAAAAGTGGCAAAACTGGCTGTCCGAGTTCTTCGCATATATGGAGTGGGGGTTATATTATAAAATTGCCGTCTAGATGGAAACAGTTTATCGAACAAAACGGCGCAAATTTAAACTAAATCGGATCACTGCAACAATCATACTTGAAACTAAAAAATTTCTAAGACTTTAAAGACGTTTTTGAAAAAAAAAAATCTTTCTAAACGCTTAAAGTTGTTAGCCAATTAGTAGCATTTAAATATAATTTATCAATTTTTTATAAATACAATATTACAGCAGCAAATTAGTTTTAATATCTATCATCAGTTGCATGTTATCATTATATGCAACATCGTACAACTTGCTAGTAGCACATCAAAGAAGCTGAAGTGTTGAATGCAAAGTGGCAATGAGGGTTACTGTCCAATACAATAAAAGAAAAAAAAAAAAAAAAACAAATTAGTATAGTCTCTGTAAAGCATAATTTCAACAAGTTGGCAGGAATTTCCGGTGTCATGCTGTAAAATCCTTGGTTAAGCAGGAAAATTACTAAACAATGTTTTATGCAAAAGCGCATAACAACAACAAAAACAAGAACAATGACGACAAGAATAACTAAGCAAAAGTATTGCATACTTTCATGCGACGTAGCAAAAAGTGTAAAAACGACAGCATTGAAGTTGTTGGAAAGTACAATGTGCTGACCTAAGCCAACAAAAAAGTGATAAAGACAAAGAAAAACGTTAAACTCAATGGAACCGAAGCTGTAATACCCGCCAAATAAAAATTATACAAATGAATTATATTTCTTTCACTTGTAGCATTTTGCAAAGGCATAGATATACTTAAGAAGTGTAGCAGGAAAGCATACGTTAGAAAGGACACATGGAGAATATTTTATACATACACATATACACCAATTAGAATAAGAAATAATTGTAAAAGATAAATCAGTCTCGGCTTAAAGCGTATTGCTCCGCATTGTTATTATCATTATTATTGTCTGTTATAGAAGTATAGGAACCAAATTGTAAATTAAAAACTACAAAAAAAAAGGGTTTCTTAAAAATAACGCGAAAATGGTATGACAACTTTTTGTATAGCGCCTGATATCAGAAACATTTTCTCAATATATGGATAGATTGGGTTGTTCAATTTGGGTTGTTCAATAAGCAATGTCGTATTTTTTTAATATATGGCAGCTCTTTAACATATCTTAGGCTGTATAATCCCATTGGGTCATCCTGTACGGCGATTTAAAGAGGACACCCTGTTTTTTTGTTTTTTCTTCATGTTTTTTGTTATGTTTAATACGCAAAAAAGGGGGCCCCCAAGAAAATTCGCCATATTTTACTTTTTACTAACTGAGAGGTAAAAATCCAACGAAGGAGGCCGAAAAAATGTGTGAAGTCTGTGGGCCCGATGCAGTAACGATTTGTACAGCACAGCGTTGGTTCCATCGATTTCGTTCTGGTGTAGTGGATGTCAAAGATGTACCCCGTACTGGTAGGCCAATCCTCGTAGAAACCGATAAAATAGTCGAAATCATTCAAGTGGACCGGCATGTTAGCACTCGTTCAATTGGCCAGGAATTGGGTATAAGACATACAACCACACGAATTAACGCAAAACAATCTTTTGTATCTAAACGTTTGTCAAAAACTCAAATTATGATAGTTTCCTAATCTTCATTCAATATATATGCTATAGTTACTTGATTCTTTTCAAATATATACTGTACCAAAACATAAGATTTCACCATATTTGAAGAAATAAGCTTAATAAAAACATTTTTTTATATGAAAATTTAAAATTTGCTTTGGGTTTGTTTTCATAGTGATCCAATTCTTACCAGATCTTCCCTGGCTCCGTGGGTCCCGTTGAGTCTCGTTTACTTTTAAGTACGAAACTGCAAATATTTATAAAAAATAACACTGCACTGTTTAGTTTTAAGTTTTTGGCTTAATTAATCAATCAAATATTTCGGAATTAATAATTAAAATTAAGCGGGACCCGCAGGATTCCCATCCCGACCCCATCTCTAAATTGGAGTTAATAAATTCATAAATAATAACTATTGTCATACAAAAATTTGAAAATGGGAGGTAAGTTTGTATGGGAAAAGCTTAATTTCAATTCAAAATCATTAAAACAAGAGAACGGCTTCCGTTGAGCGCAAATACGTTCATACACGAACAATAGCCAAATAATCATCCGATTCGGCTCAAGCGCTCAAGCTATTGAGTTAAAATCACTCAGCTTTGGTACATTTGTTTTACTTGCTGAGTTTATTTCTGCTCGTTCGGCCCGACAATGATCGCGTTGAGTCAAAAAAAGAAAAACTCAAATGAGCGTTTTTTCGCCAGCTAGACGCAAAAGAAATTATTGCAAAAGAAATGAGCCGAACGAGCCGTTCTTGAGAAAAGGCTGAGTTTATTCAATGCTTAGCTTCGCACAGTGAGCAAAACATTAAGGAACGATGGTCGTGTTTCTCTGTATTTCGCTCAGTTACTGGAATTGAGTACGAATTTTAGAGCTTTATAGTAAAGATTTACTATAAAGTATTGTGTACCTTCATATTAAAAATAATATAATAATGGAAAAAACTTGTCAACACTCGCATTCGAGTACAACACAAAATTAAACTCTAAAGTACATAAACACAACATATTAAAATGCAGAACAATTGAAGTCGAGAACATTGCTCAAACAAAATGTGACAAAGCATGCAATTGGAACATTGTCCAATGCATTTTAAATGAAATTTTTCTACAAAGAATTAAATTATTGGAAAATTTTACATTCTTAAAGCTAAAGAATAATCGAAAAAAGTGTAATTTTGTGATTTTCTTTTCTTTTTTTTATGTCACCTAAATTCCAAAAAAGCAACACAAAGGACTACAGAATTTTGAGCAACAAAAAAAATGTTTCGCATGAAAAACAAACAAATCGTCTACGATGAACATGCATCGGAACGTTATTTTCCTAGAATGTAGCAGCTCAGTGTTCAATTTACGAAAATGTTGCACAACTTCTACATAACTTTTTCCAATAATCTACAAAGTTTTCAATAACTCGTAGAAATGTTAGACTCGGTTCATGTACTAAATTTGTAGGCAAAAAAAAAAAATGTTGACTATGGCGGATACGCAAAAAAAAAACAAGCAAATAGACAGACAGAGAGACAGACAGTTAGGCAGTTACATGCAGAGTTGACAAGATAGATTGAATGAAAAGATAGATAGATGTACTGCTACTAGACAAACGAATGGACAGACAGACAGTTAGACAGCCTTTAGGGGTAAACAAAAAGAACTGTTTGGCACTAAAGTCAATGACAGATCAACAGGCTTGCTTAGTTTTAATGGAACAGTGTGAAGGAGTATATGCAGTATCGCCTTTATTTTTTTTGTCCAGCAAAGCTATTGAATGTACAATTGCTGTCAACAGTTGAATTGTCATATAAAGTTTCGAAGAGATAAAAAAATCTATACAATGCTATAGTTAAAGCATCGAACTACATATCTTATTGAAATATGAAACTTTAATAAGAATAGGAAAATGTTAAAGGAATATTTTTTACAATCAACTCAGACATTTTTTACAAAACTATTTTATCGTACGCCTTTGGTAAAAGGAACCAAGTGACATTGCCTTTTTAAATAAGAAAGGAAAAATACAAAAAATAAAATATATTAAACAAAATACCGAGAAAATCGTTCTTAATCATTTCAATAGCTTCAAAGTGTATATGTGAAACGCTTAGCAGTAGACGAAAAGACGCAAAGATAGGGAGACAAAGGGACGGAAATAAATTGATTCGTCTCAAGCTCTATTTATTTCCTTGTATCTAAATTATATATTTATAGTAATACTAGCAGGTACCCGCGGCTTTGCTCTCGTTTTTATACCCGTTACACAAAGTGTAAACGGGATATTCAGTTGTCCGAAAGTTTGCAACGCATTGAAGGAGACATCGGAGACCCCATAAAGTATATATATTATTGATCAGCTCGATGAGACGAATCGATTTAACCATGTCCGTGTGTCTGTCCGTCTGTCCGTCTGTCTGTCCGTCTGTCCGTCTGTCTGTTGCGATGGCTGTTACTCGGAAAGTTTTAAAGATATTGACATGAAATTTGAAACTTAAGCTTTTGTGCTCCTAGTTACTTTGTATACTAGAACCAAGGAGCCACGCCCATTTTTAGATATAGCCCCCATACAAACTTACCACTTTTTTCGATTTTTGTATGAAAATACGTATTATTTATGAATATATTTAATCCAAATAGGGGTAAGAACACTTTTTATGTCATCCAATGTCAAGTCTAAGGCGCCACGCCCATTTTTATGTATAGCCTCCATACAAACTTACCGCCCATTTTCGAGTTTTTATATGAAAACATTTACTATTTCAAAATGAATTCAATTAAATTTGGTAAAATCAATTCTAATGTCCACCTAAGTGAACACTTTCGATATGGTAAGGATCGGGCAAATATAACATAAAGCCTCCATACAAGTTTGACCAAATTCATCGTGAAATTTAATCTAAGCACCTGGTGAACATATAAACTATTAAAAGTGATGTGTAACGGGTATTTCAGCTTCGGTTCCACCGAAGTTAACGTTTTTTCTTGTTTTTTTTTGCTTCTCTTTGGTGGCTAAATATAAATTGTTCAAAAATGTGGGTTCAAATTTTGGAAATCCCATAAACACGACTAACCATCATTTAAATGCGCCCAGTTTCAAGTCTATACGTCTATTCAATCCAAATGTATGACTTTTTTACAAGGCTCTCATTAGACCCCGTGTCAAAAATACCTAAAATCCCGTCTAAGTGCTCACCTGTAATAAAAATAAAAAAAATGGTCAAAAAATCAATATTGGGTTTACATATGGGTCCCAGGTCCAAATTCCGGAAATCCCTTGAACACCTTGAACGCTAAACATTTTTTTTAACCATCTTTCAAATGAGCCCTGTTTCAAGTCTCTACGTCTATTCACTCCAAAGATATGGCTTTTCCGGTTTCAAGGCCCCCATTAGGCCCAGGGTCAAAATTACATTTACAATTTTTTTTTTTTTTGCCCTAAACCATCCTTGTGTGAATACGAACACACATGCAAAATTTCGTGAAAATCCGTACAGTAGTTTTCGCGTCCATTGATCACCAACAGAACTTGGGACTTATTTTTATATATATAGATTCCGATTTCAGTCAAATAAGAATATTTTCATGGTGTTAACCTAAAAGTTGGAGTTTCCTTTAACTATTCAAATTAGTTCTGCAGAGATCGATCGATCATATGTGAGATCAACCTAGCGCCTTTGATGCTTATTAAGAAAATATTCCCTTCATATATAAAAGAAAGTTTAAAACCTAACAAAAGAAAAAAATTAAAGTCTTTTTCAACATGCGAATATAAATTGTAATATACTGTCTCGGGCTGGAACCTCTTTTGGTTTTTATACCCGTTACACATAGTGTGAACGGGTATATTCAGTTTGTCAAAAAGTTTGTAACGCATTGAAGGAGGCATCGGATACCCCATAAAGTATATATATTCTTGATCTTTTCGATGAAGATATAAAGATATTGGGCTGAAATTTTAAACTTAAGCTTTTCTCGGCAACGACTAGGTTGAGTTCGAAAATGAAGGTGCCACGCCCATTTTTAGGTATAGCCCCCATACAAACTTATCGATTTTTTTTCGATTTTTTTTTTTAAAATAGTAATTATTTATGAATGTACTCGCTCCCAATTGGGTAAAAACATTTATTTTGTCATCCAGGGTCAAAACCAAGACGACACATCCATGTAACGGGTATTTCAGCTTCGGTTCCACCGAAGTTAACGTTTTTCCTTGTTTTTTCTTACAAGAGTAAATAATTTTATGATTCTTACAAAAAAAAGAACGATTCATAATACGAAAGATTCTTGATACAATATAATAATAAAAGATTTTTATACAATAACAAATGGCTCCTAGTACACGACAACTGGTTAATAATACAATATCGAATGGTTCTTGATAAAATGAGAAGGAATCGTTCATGGTATTTTGAAAAATGGTTCTTGATACAAAACAAAATTTTTTATTCATTAAATAACGAATTGTTTTTGATACAATAACGTCGTTCTCAAAATATGTTCTGTGTATTCACATATTCAGGCTTATTATGAAAGGCGTCGTCGTCACTTTAAGTCGTCGTCGTCTCAATGCTAAATCGATATTAGCTAACAGCCACGGGACGACGTCGACTATTTCCGTTAAAATTTTAAAAAATATAATTTTAATTTTGAAAACATGTTTTTCATATCGGACAGTTCCACTGATGACGGAACTATTTACTTTTTTATCGCACCTATGCAGTTTTCTATCGCATCTATGCACTTTATTGTCGCGCCTATGCAACTTTTTATCGAGCCTATGCAATTTTTTATCGCGCCTATGCAAGAGAAATTAGCTTTGTTGCCACATCATTCCACTTGGTTCTGGCTGGAACCATTCCCCTTATGAAACCCAAAGCAAAAGGAACTGAATAGATCATCTGATACTGCAGATTAAAGGGCACAGCGATTTCAGAGGAGTCTTTTTGTACCCAAGACCGGCATGAAAAAAATTAGGTTAGTGGACCGAGAATCCCATCAGCCTTTTTAATAAGCAGGAGAGTATCGTTAGTCAGGGCGACTTTGGTCGCTGGTGATAATACAACGATTAATCAGAGTGAATCTAAGGCGGGCGTAAGTCGGAAATTCGCAAAGAATGTGTGATGAAAAGGTCCAGCTGCTTGGCTATCCGAGAAAATTGTTTTGTTGGCCCCCGAAGACAATGAACCAGAAGGTGGCGGGCGCAAAATTCAATGGCATGAATTTCACATTGAAAGTCCGTGGGCCAGACAACCATTGCAACAGAGATGCTGGTGTTGGGACTGAATATGCCAGCGAGCGATCAGTATACCATTTGATGGTTGATGGTTCGAAACCAAGGTCCCCACCCGTCCAACCGGACCAATTGGAAAGTAGGAATGAGAAGCGTCTGCCAAAGCGAAAAACCGTGGTTATATAATCTAGAATGAGTTTTAAGATGTTTGAATGGTCAAAGTCATTAAGTACATCGCTGTTTAGAGCTTGGCTTCTAAGAGCACGTATAGCGGCTGAAGACATTGTGAAGATGTTTAGAGGAAGTAGACCAAAGATCGTCTCCATTGCAGTAGTGGGACAGGGGTCATCGCCCCGCCGATGCAAAAGCATGCCAGACGTTAAAGTCTGTCACACTGTTTAATCGAGCTTGATTGCAGCAATTTGGGCCACCAATTAAAGGCAGCGTACTTGGAAATGGGTTTAATCATAGAGGTTTAGACCCAGAAAGTAATGTTGTGTGTGAGACCTCAGTAGGTAACTTTGTTGATAACTGTCTTAATGCATATAATATTGTACCGATCAGACAGACAAACGGACAGCCTTTTTTCATTCTTTTTCAACAGAATGAAGGAAGAATGGAAAAAGTTTTTTGAAATTCGTTTGATTTTGGCGTTGCAGAATGTGAATCTAGATCCACCATTTTAGATGCGCCATCTTGCATTTCCAAAAAGGGTCTTTTGGTTTCGCCATTTGTTTAAGTCCTATTTGAACATTCTACGTCAAACCATGTTCTGGAGGAAGGCGGTGTCCCATTGATAAAAAATGATTTATACATGTATTGTATAAGTAAAATATAAACAATTTGAATAAAACCTACTGATTAAAATAATTTGGTGCTATAAAATATGTTTGTAAATTATATTTTCGAATAATTATGCTCAATAAGCTCATTAAGTAATTTGCCAAAATGGCTACATTTCAATTGCTTTTCATATATTACACAAAATAAATGAAAAGGAATTATTATCACTCATTAAAATCGAGCAATATTACTAATAATATTTGCATTCAGTTGTATCTATTGTATACAATAAATACTTTGAGTAATTAATAAAGATAAATATGTAAATTATGACTTTTACACATAGCAACTACTTGAAAGCTTGCTAGCCAATTTTATGACTCTTTATGTGACAAGTGTCCTTTAGAGGTGTTCGTTCTATTTGTATATGAAAGAGTGTATGCGTGTTTTTATAGATAAACAAATAAATTTCTATGTAAACATAGATAAAAGTAAAATGGAGACAAAATAAAGTAAAAACAACAAACAAAACTTGGCTTGCAAAAGTAAAACTTAAGAGTCAAGTGCGGGCGGTACTCAGTTGTATTGTTTCAAGTATAATTTGATTAACGGCTGCCAAGTGCACTCAACGCGCACAAATACACAATCAGACAGACAGACAAACAGAAAGAGAGAGAGAAAGAGATAGTGCAATATGGAACAACATATGAAAGAATGTGTTAGCATGAGTAAGCACGCGTGCGTGACAAAAAAGGCACAAAAGAACAAACAAACAAACGAAACAAAAGCTAAGTCATTTGGCACTAACAAACACACACACACCTCGCAAAGTCCTTTACCACTTTTACAAAAACAAATGTACACGTACTTGTGTGTGTGTGTGTGTGTGCATGTGATATGAATGACTGAATGTGTGTACCAAAGGGCAACAATTGCTGCTGCCAAAAAAAAAAGGAGAAAAAAAAAAAAATAAAACAACTACAAACAACAACAAAAATTGGCAATGAATATGTGTATGCGTACAAAATGATAAGAGTAAAAGAGTTGGAAAACATTTTCCCTATGACAACTAGAAACCCATCCCAAACCCACATATTAAAATAAAAAGCCGGAATGTAAACTAACAGACACACCGAACCCGACCCGCTGATGCTGCTGCTGCTGTTGTGTGTGTGCATTTTCATGCCACCTCTTTACAAATAGGGAAAAAAAGGAAAAGGAAGGAGGGAGTCAGACAGACAGACAGACATGTCATATCGTAATATGGCAAAAACAAAGTAAGAGACTGTGCCACAAATATAAATGTTTCATTTTTGCATTAATCTTAAAGATAATCACATGATTAAAAATACATGACAATTAAAAGATTATTATTTTTTGAAAATAAAAAAAAAAAAAACATGAAGTTTATTTTTGAGCTGGTTTGAAGATAATCAGAAAGAAAATTGTATTAAGTTTGTATTAGCTTTAGCTTTTATATAGTTATAGGATTGACCAAAAAATTAAATTTTTTTCCTTCCGTTTGAAGCAGAAAAGGGGTTTTTTTGAAAAAATAGAGACAAGAACTACGGTTGGCAAAAAGAGCGATTTTTTGAGTCACAGTGTGATTAGCGACTGCGACTTGAATATCACAGTGACTGCAAAGAGTGATAAAATCATAGCTCGCGTTTGTTTGTTTGACATAGGCTCTGAAACTACTGGACCGATTTAAAAAATTCTTTCACCGTTGGCAAGCTACACTATTCCCGAGTGACATAGGCTATGTTTCATTTTCAATTTTTGACCCGGGGCCTAATGGGGGCCTTGAGAAAAAGCCATATCTTTGGAATGAATAGACGTAGAGACTTGATACAGGGCTCATTTGAAAGATGGTTAAAAAACATTTTCCGGCCTTCAAATTTTTTTGATTGATCAGTCATTGATTCTTGAGACTAATTGATCAATTGATTATACAAAATAATCGATTCGTGGGCCAAAAAGCCCGAAAAACACGAAAGACAAATAAAAACAGAAAAAAACGTTAACTTCGGTAGAAACGAAGCTTAAATACCCGTCACACGAATCTTTAAGAGTTTATGTGTAATCATCAGTGGTCACCAAGTTTACATACAATATTAATTTCAAATTTTGAGCTAAAAAAAAAAATAAATACAGATATGTATAACAACATATTTCTCGAAAATATCTGGAAATGGGCGGTAAGTTTGTATGGAAGAAACACCTAAAAATGGGCGTGGCACCATGATATTGGAAGAGTTTTTACCAAATATGGAGTAAATACATGAAAAATAATAACCATTTTCATACTAAAATTCGAAAATGGGGGCTATACCTAAAAATGGGCGTGGCATCTTGGTTTTGACATTGGATGACCAAAGAAGTGTTATTACCCAATTTGGAGTGAATACCTGCGTAAATAATTAGAATTTTTATACAAAAAATCGGAAAAAACTTAAAGTTTAAATGGGGCTATACCTAAAAGGGCGTGGCATCTTGGTTTTAACACTGGATGTGAAAAGAAATGTTTTTACCCAATTGGGAGCGAATACATTCATAAGAAATTAGTATTTTTATACAAAAAATCGAAAAAACGGTAAGTTTGTATGGGGGCTATACCTAAAAATGGGCGTGGCACTCTCGTTCTCGAACTTAATATAGTCGTTGCCGAAAAGCTTAAGTTCCAAATTTTAGCTTAATACCTTTAATACCTAGATCGATTCGTCTCGTCGAGCTGATCAAGAATATATACTTTATGGGGTCTACGACGTCTCCTTCAATGCGTTACAAACTTTCAGACAAACTGAATATACCCTTCACACTATGTGTGGCGGGTATAAATAAATGTATTTCTTTCGATTATTATATTAAATTTTTTCTCGTATAATTAGACAGCGATATTAAAAACTGTATATTTTTAAAATAAAATATATAAAATAATTAGTTTATTATTTGAGCGATAGACCCGGGGTATTCACCTAGAACATTCAAAACGATTTGAAAGGCATTAACCTACTAGGCCAATGTGAAATTTAGTAAATGGTAAAAAAAATTATTAAAACATAACTTTTCAAACAGTTTATAAAAAAATTTCGTGTTGGCTCGGTTTGGGCTGGGCTTTTCAGGGTGTCATGTTGAGAAAAATTGCTCAAATAACTCCTTCGTAAAATACTACTGTGGGCATTTTACAAAGTGAATTTGTTTGTAAAATAAAAAATCTTTATTTATTTTTGTAAATCAATTCCATCCTCTTCAAAGTAATTCCTGCCAATAAAATACACTTATGCCAACGTTTTTCCAATCCTCGAAACACGCCAAATAGTCTCTTTCCCTATATAGTCATCAGCGATTTAGCTTTTGTCTCCTCAATCGACTCGAAACGCGTTCCCCGGAGTGGTTCATTGAGTTTTGGGAATAGCCAGAAGTCACACGGAGTTAAATCACGTGAAAACGGTGGTTGCGGAACGATATTGGTTGCATTTTTGGAGAAAAAGTCACGAAGAATCGACGCTGTTTTTCAAGAAAATTCAGCATTTTGGTACTAATCGAGACTTGACACTTGTTAGGCCCAAAACATCGTTCAAGATGGTATTAATTCAGAAAACCAAATTTGATGACACTTCTCTGCTTAAATAAATCAGGACAATTTAAAAATCGAAAAATGCACTCTTGGTCGTTTGGTAAACATGAAATTTGGCCCAGATGTTATTAACAGTGCTGCCAACTCAAGAAAAAAAAACTAGCGAAATGTTTAGTCCGCAAAGTATAAATTGAAAATTCTTCTTACTTTTTGCCCAACAGTAGTATACCAATCTTATGTCTCGATGCTCGTCTTCGAAACCACAAAAGCAATTTCAATCAAATTTTGTAGACGTGTATTTTTTGGTTCAACTTAAAAGACATGATATACAGATATGTATATATCGATGGAAATTGATATAGCAACTCATCACAATTTTTCGAGAAATTAAATTCGGTATACATGTATTTAGGGCCAGGAAAGTGGAAAAAATAAATATTTCGGCAAAAAAACTTGTTAAACTGATTAATAGATACTTCAAATAAAATTGATTATTAAGCTGAAATGAAAAGAGAACAGATAAAATCGATTTACTTTCTTAAAAAATAAACGATTTATTCGTACACAATTCAATAAAACTTAACTTCATTCAATACGGCACTTCGTAGTGATTATAAATACATACAATAGCCTACTTTTAGGCTAAATGTTAATACAATATTTTATTTATGCTTGTCATACAACAGTCAAGTTGTCATACCTTCTTTAAATTCTATTTCAAGACAAAAATGACCATGGTTTTTTGTACAAAAAAAAAAAAAAATCCAGTAGTGGTAGTAGTCGAATTGCGTTAAACGTTTAATAATCTACATCGTTATTATTTATTCCAGAGAAAAATCTTTGTTAAATTTATTCAAAGCACGTAGTACAATAACAACAAAAATGTCACACTTACAAATGCTTTTCACATACTTAGTATTGTCTTGAATGCTTTGCTTAGAAATTTTATAAATTTAAGTTTTGTCTTACCTGTTGCATTGTTGAAAAATACTATTTTGGAAAATTTTACAAAAAATATTTTTAAATAAAAATGTAGCAAGCATTTCAGATCTATTCAGTGTCAACATTTATACAACACCAATACAAATACAAACAAAAAAAGGACAATTACAAAAAAAAAAACTTTTTTGTTACATGCTTTTTGAGCTGCAACGCTATTGTCAATTCGCATGCAGCGAAACAAAAAAAAAAAAAAAAAAAAAAACATAGCAACGGCAACTACAAAGGAAATCAACTTACAAAGCGTAACACAGCGTGGCATCCTTGCTAGTCCTTTTTAATTCCATACAGGCTACCACTTATCTAACGATATAATTTCGGAAAAGCTTAAAGAGCAAGAAATTCTCACTACTCTCAAAAAAGTGCGTGTGCAGTGAGTCAAACTGCTAATGCTATCCTTTGCGCACGGTGATAGCAATATATTGCTAACTCACTTACACAGCAAAGAGTTTGCCATTAACTAAGAGCATAAATGTTGCTCTTAAAAAAGCTAAATTACACGAAGTATGTTCGTTCGCTTCGTAACCTAATAAATATATGAAAAAAAAAAAAAAAAAAAAAAAAATTTATTTTTACGTTCTTTTTTTTATAAAAATCTCTGACCCAGCTGTGCATGAGAAATTCATATGTTTTGAAGCGTAAAATTGATAAATATTATGTACCCAACTTACGACAAAGTCAAGACCTAAATGACATAAACTTCTACCTATCTATCTATTCTTTATATAAAATTGTAGTTTTCTAATAAAATTACTAACTTTATGCAACTAAATAAGTTTTTCGCAAAATTTCCATCCCATGCATTTACATATATATTAACTCATTCGATAGTTCTGTTGCACTTGGTTTCCTATACAGACAAAGTCATTCAGGTGTGTCTGCATACATAAAACTTGTTCCATAACATTAAAAAAAAAAAAAGTATATATATAAGTTACGAAACTACAATTTCAGAGAAGACTCTTTAGTTTATATAGAAACAAGTTCATTACGCATTCGCATAGTTTTTAAAAAAAAAAAAAAAAAGTTTTTCTTTTTTTTTGTTGTTGTGACAGTTTTCTATTTAATTTTTAGACACAATGAAAAATTATTTAATAATTATCTTTGTTGTTGTTGTTTTTGAAGCATTTTTTAATTTTTATATAAGTTTTTATATTATTTTATGATATTAAAGCTGTTTCCATTTGAATAAGCATTTTTGAAAGCGTTTTTCTGCATTTTAGCATAATCTGAGAATGAGCTAAAGACTAAACTATAAAATTTAAATAATTTTTTGGAGTTAATAAATTTACTGCAAACGTTGCATAAATATTTATAAAATACAATTTGATATATTATTATGCCTCGCATGTATGCATATTTTCTGAATTTGGTTTAAATGACGCAAAATTATATAATAAGTGACAAAATGATAGGAGCATTTCTCCAATTTATGTAACGCTTAGATATGAATTTTTTAAGAATTGATTTTGTATTAATGAATGGGAAAGAACATTTACAAGGAGCACTATGGAACTTGGACTCACTCACTTTCGGTGATTTTTTCACAGTGATTTAAAGTGCGACTGAAAGTAGTGATTTACGATTTTCTTGTTCCTCAGTGAACATGTTCAGTTATCGGCAATTTTGTGTATCGCTCTTCGCGAACAGTGAAACTGTTCATTTAGCAGTGATTGGTGCTTTGATCGCTCTTCGCGAAGCGTTTAATACGCTTTTACACCGAACCTGTACAAATTTATTAATACATTCGCCAGTCTAGATTAGTTGAAACATGCAATTCACTAAAGGCGCAGTCAATCGAATTAGAAATAGAAAAACGAAGTGAAAAGTGATATATTTTTACAAAAAATTAAAACTAACAGCGGAATGCAAAATGCTTTCTGTCAAAGTTTTGTTCAAAAAGTGTGACGAACTTAAACCTGCAATTGCAAAGGAAGCAACCAAAAAAAAGCATTTTTTTGCAAATATTATTTTTTGTGTACTTTTAAATTTTTGGCAGTGTTTTTTTTTTCACTGAATTTGTTGTGTTGCTGTAGTAAAACAGTTCAGTTAGCGGCGAACCTGTGAAACTTTTCTTCTTATTGGTCAACTGCGATTTTATCACTGTTTACAGTCACTGCGATTTTTAAGTCGCAGTCGCTAATCACACTGCGTCTCAAAATCACTTTTTGACAACACTACTAAAAACAGTTAATGAGTTTTAGAAAACCTGTTAATAGACTTTAGGACTTCTAAATATCACAAAAAACAATTTTTTTTTTGGACCACCCTAGCCTAACCCTCTATAATTTTTCCAATTTTAAAAGAAAAATCTTGATTTATTCAGCTAGTTGGGCTTCCGTAGTGTTCCATGTGAGTAGTTGGGACGGGCTAAATGGTTTTTCAACAATATCAATTTTTTTCGGTCAATCTTTTTTTTATACTACACTTTTTTTTCATGCACTTCCATTAAAATCGAGCATATTTGGCATAATTTTTATTCAAAAGCTTTATGTGCAATGTTTTTGGTCAAAACTAAAAAAAAAAAAATTTAATTTAATGTTTTTTTTACCCGCCACACATAGTGTGAAGGGTATTATCAGTTTGTCGGAAAGTTTGTAACGCATTAAAGGAGGCATCGGAGACCCCATAAAGTGTATATATTATTGATCAGCTCGACGAGACGAATCGATTTAGCCATGTCCGTCTGTCTGTCTGTCCGTCTGTCTGTTGCAATGTGTTTTTCTCGGAAAGTTTCAATGATATTGACCTGAAACTTTAGACTTAAGCTTTTTGTGCTCCTAGGCAGTTTGTATGTCAGAACCAAAGTGCCACGCTTATTTGTGGATATAGCCCCCATACAAACTTACCATTTTTTTCGATTTTTTTCTATGAAAATAGTTATTATTTATGAATGTATTACTACAAATCGGGTGAAAACACTTCTTATCAAATATCCATCCATTCAATATCAGAAGTAAGGTGCCACGCCCATTTTTAGATATAGCCTCCATGCAAACTTACCATTTTTTCCGATTTTTTGTACGAAAATTGTTATTATTTGTAAATGTATTTACTACAAATATGGATAAAAGCACTTTAATGACATCCAATTTCAAAAGAAAGGTGCCACGCCCATTTTTCTATACGGCCCCCATACAAACTAAGCGCCCATTTTTCAGATTTTGTATGAAAATAGTTCTTATTTATGGATATATTCACTCCAATCAGTGTAAAATTACTTCTACTATAATCCTATGAATATGCATCCGATATGACAAGGATAGAGCCACTATAACATATAGTCCCATACAAACTTACCTTCTATTTTTTTTTTTATTTTTTCAAGAAAATGAATAAAGTTTCGTGTGGTGGGTATTTGAGCTTCGGTGCTTTCGAAGTTAACGTTCTTGCTTGTTTTGTATTAAACTACGTAAACTTACATCATCTATTCTGTAAATGTCATTAAAATTCAACCAATAGTTTCGGAGATTTGTGCGAAAAAAAATTTATCATTACTACATACTGTGCAGCGAAGAAATTCACTGTAGTGAAAGAAAAACTGCTTCTTTATACTGTTTTCTTAGTAGTGGTGACTTGCGCTGCATTTCAAAAATCGTTGTTATAGAGTTTTCTATGAATGTATATATAAATCTGCCTCTTTCACGACTTAACCCTCTCTATCTCTCTCTCTCTCTCTATCTCTCTTACTATCTTAAACTTTGACAAAATTATAGTGTTTCTTATTCAAATTTCATAATTGTATCTAGCTCACACTCTTTGAGAGTAACAAAAAATATGTTACAAAAATTGTATGGGAACTGTAAAAAGAAGAAGTTATGTTTCAAAGTCCTATCCTAACTAAGTCAAGTTTTAACTAGTTAAACTAATCTATATCATTGTAAATAAAATCCTTTGTGTGAAACTCATTCAATCTGATAAACTTAAATTGGATACTTAATTCTCATGAAGCCACTTAAACGCGTTATATTTGTATGTGTAACTATTAATTGTATCGCTTACAAACACAAAATTGTATAAAGAAGAAGAAATCATAAAAAAAATTAAATTTTTTTAAAATGCCTTTGCACATAGAAACGATTTAATTAAAAGATACTCTAATTCACAATGCAACATGTATGAGCTTATTTGCTCATTAACAGCAGCAAGCAATGAATAAGCCAGTCTCAAAGACTGCATTGCTGCATTGAGATGCTTTAACTTAGTGTTACGAGTGTGTGTGTGTGTGGTGAAATGAGTCACTGAATAGGCATAGAACACTGAAGTATTCATTAAGTGAAAACCGATGCGAGCTGTTCAGTGGTTATTAGGCCAAAGAAACCTTAGCTGATTGTAAATGCAATGGAATTGAATGTAGGCAGCAGTAAATACTTGAAAAACTTGAAACTATACTATTCGTAGGCATTCAGCCAAATTCTACTTTTCAGAATAGTAATGAAGCAAGAAAAAAAAAATAGACGAAAGAGACGAAAAAGGAAAAAAATATTTTTTTGATTCAAAAGTTTTCAAGGATATTTGTCGTTGCATTGAATTTTAAGTATGTAGCAAGTGCAAAGTTGAAGGAAACTAGAGACTATCTCGAATGAAAGTCAGCTATTTATCTAAATTGAACATTTTCAATTTTTCTTCACACTTTTGCTGCAGAAGAAAAATAAAAAAAATTCATGCAAAACTGCCAAATACTTGCCATGTGGAATTAACTGGATACGAATGCATATTGAACACTTTTGTGTGACGCAAGAGAGTAGAATGAAGTAAAAAACAAAAAAAAAATATGTGTATATATTTGGAAAACGGATATACAAGCCGATAAAGGAAAATATGTTTCAGCTGAAAAGTGGCAACCCAGTTGAAAATGTGCAAATCTTTGCTTTACATTTTTACATTTATGCAACTAGCGAAGCGCAAAGCATTAAATCCTTGCAAAGTGAGTACCAAAAAGAAAAGAAAAAAAAAAAAAAAAAAAGAAATAAAAACTGCATGAGTTATACTTAAGTAAGCCATACAAGGACACTATTGGAACAATTGCAACAACAACTACAATGAATATCTTTAAGCAGCTTCGGTATTTACACATCTCTACCGCTGTAAGCAAAGCAAGAACGCAGCAGTAAGGAAAGAATGTTTTAAAGGACAACGAAGCAGACACAGTAAGTGTAGCAAGAAAGTATAAAATGAAAACAGTCAACGGAAGTGAACGTAATATAAGAATGAATGCCAGAAAACATGAGTTACGCTAAAAGTATTTATACGCAAGCGAGTGAAGGGATTTTATCACAGTGACTCTTTCACAGTGATTTTTTTACAGTGATTTTATTACAGTGACTCTTTCACAGTGATTTTATCACAGTGACTCTTTCACAGTGATTTTATTACAGTGACTCTTTCACTGTGATTTTTCACAGTGATTTTTCCACAGTGATTTTTTCACAGTGATTTAAAAATCGCAATGTCACAGTGCGGCACTGTAAGTAGTAATTTGAGATTTTCTTGTTCCTCACTGAATATGTTCAGTTATCGGTGATTTTGTGTATTGCTCTTTGCGAACAGTGAAACTTTTCATTTAACAGTGATTGTTGCTTTTATCGTTCATATTCGCTTGAATACCGAACCTGTACAAATTCGTTGGTACATTTGCCATTCACTTGATTCGTCAAAACATGCAATTCACAGAGATTTAATTCGCTGATTTTTTTTACCAAACTGTGATTTAATCACTCTTTGCAGTCAAAAATCACTCTTTTTGCATATTTTAAAAAATTGTTCTCTATAAATCAAATAAATTTTTTTTTTTAAATTTGAAATTTCAAAAGTTTTTGTACTCCCCCCTTTCAGCAAAATATATGCCTTTCGTATAAAGAAGCCCAACTCAATGTCTACGCAATATTTTGTTGCATGTGTAAATGTACTCTGACGTCCTTCTGTTTGTCTTTTGGTCTACTAACTGAATCTGTGTGTGTGTGTGAGTGTGTGTGTGTGTTTGTGTGCTGCTTGCATTTTAACGAGATTATTTATTTTATTTTGTTGTGCGTTTTCCAAACAGCTTTTGTGTGTACGGATTGTGTAAAGGATTTTACCAAACTACTTCTGCTCCTTTAAAAAATTCTGAAAGATATTAAAAAAAAATATACCAAAATGAAATGTAAAGAAAAGAAAAGAAAAAATTTTAATCGTACCAGTAAAAACACTTTGGCCATATTAAATCGCCGTCAATGACAATGGAATGAATGTGAAAATAATGAAATACTATACATCCAGGCAGCGATTTTCTTCTTAACATTGTTGATGGCTCTGCTACATTTAATATTTTTTTGCTTTTCTTGAGTTTACGCCTCTTATGCCTTCACGGTTAGTTTGGCATATTTTGTACAATATTTTTTTCTTTAAAGATTTTATTTATTGTTGCTTACTTGAGTTGAGAGACACAAACGATTTCGCAAGAAATTTAAGGAGCATTTTTAATTTTTAAAATTGTTTTTTCCTAATTTTTAAAGTTGAAGTAAAAGGCGTGACAGAGCTCTTAAAAAATAAATATTGCTGACAATGAAGCAACACAATGGAGAAAGTATCATTAGCGTTAGTTAGCTTAAATATTTTTCTTATCTATGCATAAAAATGGGCGTGGCAACTTGGTTTTAACAAATTAACTGCTTAGGACTAAGAAGAGCTTATCTTTTGATGTTAAGTTCAATATTTTAACTAATGAAAGAGTGTAACTACAGACAGACAGACGGTCATGGCTAAATCGACTCGTTTCAGTAGAGCTGATCAAGAAGATACTATATATACTTTAAGAGGTCTACAACGACCCTTAGCCCTTTTAGTATTTTCCGAGTTTTTAGTATTTTTTTCGTCGTATTGGCTTTGAGCTGGTCCTGGGACTCTGTAATTCTGTGAATTCACGCTATCACCTAATTAGAAATATGCCTCGATAGTCTTTTTTCTTGATGCTTTGCATGTTTTTCGACATGAAATAGTTGGAAAAAAATATTGGGCTTTATTTGTTTTCGGGTCACTGATTTTGAATATGGATCTAGTTCTTCGGAAAAACATAATGGCAGATTTATAGAGAAAACTGAATTTTTTAGCAAATTCTGTTAATATTTATTCATAAAAAAAACCTAGTATCAGATTCGTAAAAAGCATCCACAAAGCTCTCAGATTCCGAGTTTAAACAAATTCAATAAATTTTGAAATATTTATCCCCTCCATATTTGATTCGACATTTTAAATTTTTTTAAAACTGACAATAAATTAGTAATCAGCGACCCATTAAATTCCGCCTGGGTACCAATTTTAAAATCATGATGAAAATACGTATAGCTATACTCTTTCAAAGCTTGAACCTTGAAAAAATATGACAGGTTTTTTTTTTCTACTCCATAAAATTTAAGATTCTTATTTATGAGCTTAAAAAAAAAGGTTGCTTTGAAATGTGTGACAAAAAATTAAACTCTTCTCTGTTAATGGTCAGCAACATTTCCATTGAATAAAAATTAAAGCAACTCTGTTGAGTTTTCATGGTTAATTTTGCAAGGTTATGTTTAGCGCTCGTGCTCTCTCAACGTATTGCGTACCAACGTCAGTCGTAGTTCATTGTTATGAAAGAACGCTGAAGTCGAGTGTGCTGGACTGCAAGATACCCTGTACCCAATCTATATGTACTTTAAGTTAGGTTCTATTTGACTACCATACATCATTGAATTGGATTTTCATAGAAAAACTTAAAAATCGGGTATATCTTTGATTGGGTTTACACCCTAAAATTTTGTTGAGCCTACCCATATTGGTCTATTTCATTGGGACTATCATAGACATAATTTATACTAAATTTAAATTTTCTAGAATAAAAAACAATGACGTTTTTTTGTAAAAACCCAAAATTTTGGGGTAAATTTGTATTGGGGCTATACCTAAAATTTGGTTGGTCCTACCCATATTGGGATATTTTATTGGGACTATCATAGAAACAAAGAAAATTTGTATTGGGGCTATACCTAAAATTTTGTTGGTCCTATCCATATTGGGATATTTTATTGGGACTATCATAGACATAATTTATACAAAATTTGAACTTCCTAGAATAAAAAACAATGACGTTTTTATGCAAAACCCCAAAATTTTGGGGCAGATTTGTATTAGAGGTACTCGTTAAAATGGGTCTAGAAAAAACCGTTTGTAAGTGCACACTTGACGGCCTAGGAGAGTCTAAGTTTCAATTTTGAAAGCTCTACCTCTTATAGTCAGACAGACGGACGGACGGACGACGGACGGACAGACGGACAGACAGACAAAGCTAGTTCGACTCTCCCTTCCAATGCTGATCAAGAATATATATACTTTATAGGGTCTATCTTGCTTCCTTCTGTCTATTACATACATTCGCACAAACTTAATATACCCTTTTACCCTTTGGGTACAGGGTATAGCAAAAAAGGAAGACACAAAATACTATATCTCTAACACTCACTTTTGGAGTACACTGAAAAAAACTAAAAGTTAGCTTTTTTTCGCAATAGGTTCGCGTGGTACCATCGTTTCGCTCGACACCACCTTTATTAGTCCTCTGACAGGCAAACCATGCTTGATTTTTAAGATTTGTGTAATTTCCTAATTCCAAAAGTTGACCCAAAATCCCCCCCCTGTTTCATAAGAATTTTTTAAATAATTAGTTGGATTTTAGTAATTTGCCAATTTGCACAAAAAAATTATTGTATGAACGGTTTCAGTTTTTTTAGAGAATACTTTAATCATAAAATCGATTTCTGTGACATACCGGAAAAAAAATTTGAGGTGCTTGAATGAATTATTTAACTTAATTCAACTGCAGACAAAAAATCATGAAACTTAAGCCAATAGTTAGTTTCTAAAGCCAAAAAACTATAAACAAAAACTCATTTCAGCGTCAAATGGTTGGGTTTTAGTGGAGGTTAACCCCTTTCTTAACACTTTGCTCTACTCACTTGTCAATTTATCAGTAAAAGCAGATAAATTTCTTTAATCGTTGATTGTCCCTCATATTTCAAATATATTTCATATCACTTCTTTTGCAAATCATAAATGAATTGAGAAGCGTTACACCTGAAATGAGCTTTTTTTTTAAATATTATCTCCGCGCAAAAGATTTTTTAAATATGATTTTGATGAGAAATTAATTAATTAATGAAGCAGGCAATTTAGATTAAATAGAAATTAAGCTAAAAATGTTTGACTTAAGTATAATATTTTATTTCACAAGCAACCAAAGTGAATTTTGTTCCCTTAGCTTGCTTATTTCTGCAATCTATACAAAACCAAAAAATTAAAGCATACTTACGGGCGCAAGTATATTTTATTTGCTTTGCTTTTATGGTTGCCTTCTCTCGGTTACATTTTTTGAAATTTGACAACTCTTTACTTTAAAAAATTGTATATTTCAAAATTTTAATTTTTTTTTTTAATATTATGCTAAACTCTGATTGCACACAACAAACAAACAAAGTAAAATATAATTTGTATTTAAAGAGCTACAAAAAAATCGAAAATATTAAATAATAAAAAACAATTTTTAAGCCTCTTTTCAGTTATCGCTCCATGAAACAAAATTGTTAATGCAAATTTATTGAAAATATTCCATGTAAATGGCACAATTTAATAGAAATTGATTTTTATTTTATTTTTATTTATGAAGCACAACGAACGAATACAACCGAAAAAAACCAACTTTGTTTGACCATTGAAAATGCAATTTATTTACAATTTAAATTCATACCGATTTTGGAATTTTTCTGGTAATAATATAACCGATTATTTCTATTTGGCTTGTAACACAATTTTAGTTTTTAATTTCATAATATATATTTTTAGTTTACCTTTATATGGCATCAATTTATTTTTAAAGCGTTACTATGATTTTATTTTATTGAAATGCTTTTCATTTTCTTTTTTTCATTGTAAAATTTCTGCGGTCTGGCACATTGCATTTCAGCGTTGTGATTCTTTGACTGTGAAAAAAATTTATACACAAACTGAAAATAGTTATAGTAAATTTTTCGCTTTTTCTGGCTTTCATTTCTAAAAATATTCGCCATATGTGTCTGTCCTTCAGGCTGTCGTTTGTCCTTTACTTTGTTCGTTCTTTTTTTTATCCTTTCACATGGAATTCCATGTACCAGTCCAGTGAACAATTGTGCCATATTTAGTTGCTTGTTTTGAAAACTCTATTTAATTTTTTTTTTTTCATTTGGCTGCCCTTTTCTTGTTTGTACGCTACATGTATAGTGTAAAGTGGGCATTTATAATTTATCGATTTGTTGATAATTAAATTGCTTAAACGTTTTAACTTAATCAAATTGTACTACAAAAAAAAAAAATGAAATGAAATTTGAGACAATTCAGCAAGAGCAATTTACGCGTAATTGAAGGTAATAAGCAATTATTGAACACTTTATTTGACAAGAGTGGAATGCGTAGCATTGTGCAGTAAAGTTAATATGGATTGGGAGAGACAGACAGAAAGTGAGCGGCATAAAGTTGCAATGAAAAATTTGTTAAAAAATAAATAAAAGAAAGTTAGAATGCTCAATACAAGTCGTAAGTCGAAACCAGATACCTTGAATACGCCAATCACGATGTAAAATGAAGTGTTGGCCAAAAATTAATTTCAGTGATTTTTTCACAGTGATTTTGTCACAGTGATTTTTACACAAAGATTTTTACACAGTGATTTTTTCACAGTGATTTTGTCACAGTGATTTTTCACAGTGATTTTTTACAGAGATTTTTTCACAGTGATTTTTACAGTAATTTAAAAATCGCAATATCGCACTGCGACTGAAAGTAGTTATTTGCGATTTTCTTGTTCCTCAGTGAACATGTTCAGTTATTGGGGATTCCATTTAATCACTGTTTGCAGTCACAGTGATTTTCAAGTCGCAGTCACTAATCACAGTGCTACTCAAAAATAACCCTTTTTCCCCAACACTAGTAAAACGTTGTTTGTCGCAATACAGTCCAACCCATTGGATTTTTCAAATTAAGTAGTTCGGTGGATCCCGATTATTTTTAGTCTTATAACGTATATATAATTTTTACACTTAAAGGATAAAAGAATATATTCAAATTGCACAAATATAGGAACAGACGAAGAAGATGCAACAATTTTTATTGACCCCCTTTTTTCAAAATTAATCCGTGTGTTCTATAGGTCCCTACTTTTAAATCTATATTTACATATATAAAAATGAATAGCTGTGCATTAACAACGTTAAAACTCGAGAATGACTAAACCAATTCGAACTTTTTATTTTTTTTGTTGCTCTCATCATATATGTTGTCAGAAAGGAAAAAAAATTTGGAAAATTTTGACCAGGGGCCTAATCTGGGAAACCGGATAAGCCATATCTTTGGAGTGAATAGACGAGAGGCTTGAAACAGGGCTCATTTGAAATATAGTTAAAAACATTTTAATCGTTCAAGGTGTTCAAGGGATTTCCGGAATATGGACCTGGGACCCATATGTCGACCCAATAAAGATTTTTGAATCAATTTTTTTTTTTAATTACAGGTGAGCACTTAGACGGGATTTTAGAAAATTTTTACCCAAGGCCTAACGAGAGCCTTAAAAAAAGTCATACATTTGGATTGAATAGACGTAGAGACTTGAAACTGGTCGCATTTGAATGATGAGTAGTCGTGTTTAGGGTATTTCCAAAATTTGAAACCCACCAAAGAGAAGCAAAAAAAAAAAAAGCGAGCAAAGCCGCTGGTACCTGCTAGTCTTTTATACTTATATATTTTTTTATATCCTATACTTATGAGGTTAAAGGCTAAATTATGTTTGTATTCAAATATGACCACACAGAATGTCAGACACGACTCCATAAAGTGTTATATTCTTTGTCAGCATCGAAAGCTGAGTAGAAATATATTTATATCCTTCTATAAGGGATACTAATATGATTGAAATGTCCCGGGCCTGACACAGAGAGGGTGCCACAAATATCAAATTCTTATTATTTGTGACAGCTCCTATCCTTTACAGCTGTCCAAAGTGCATTGCCTTTGAGTTTTGTTTTTAGTTTTTTTGTTTCTTCAAGACAACGCGCCCGCTCACAAAGCCGTGAAGACGATGACGAAATTATTTGAATTGGGCTATGAAATCCTTCCCCTCCTCCCATATTCACCAGATTTAGCGCCCTGCGATTATTATATGTTTCCAAACTTGAAAAGATGGCTCGCTGGTATGCGCTTTCACTCGAATGAAGAGGTCATTAACGAGGTGGACGTCAATTTCGAAGAACTTGATGTCGACTACTACTACTACTACGCTGTAGACGTTGCATCCAGCTAGAAGAAGATCATATTGAAGAAATAAATTAAACTTTCCCATAAAAATGTGTTTTTCTTTGTTAGGCCCGGGACTTTACAATCAGCCTAGTACAGTCACCAAACCTGAAATAAAGGTTCTTACTTTGGAAGTTACTAAGGTAAAATATTTTATGCATCTTAATTAAAGGGGTTCAGCTTAAATTTGGGAATAACACCTATGAAAATGTTAAGAAAATTTTCTAGTTTTCTAGGTTTTAAACTTGTAAGACACTTTTTTCTAAGTTCTGTGTTGCATAAATATGAAATTTTTACTATTTTTTATTTTTAGGAGCGTTGTGACAAGATCCATATTTCGTTACACCCAATAACTTTCAAGTTCTTTCTCCGATACCGCCCATCCCGGCATTTTTGATAATTGACCTTAAAAAATCGCTTAATAGGGAGGCTTGAGAATGCTAAATGGTGGGACTATTTAGAAGAAATAAGACTGACTATGCTCTTCTCAAATTAATCAATTGTTACTGGTAACATTTGAAGCTCATTTAAGCTTCGGCTTATTAAAGCACATTTTTTAACATTTTCATTTCTATTTACCTTAGATTGTCGCCATTTTTTGGCTTCCCTTTTAGAGAACTGCTGGCGTGGGAAATTGTATTCCAGTAGAACAGTTCGTTGCTGTTGCCTTTATTTCTATTACGGTCTGCTTGCCTTTTCAGCATTTAATTTAAGTTAGTACGCTGCCGTCTGAGATTTATTACTGACCCTTAACTAGTCTTTCATGCTGAGCTGAGTTTTGAGCACAATTTAAACGTGATGAATTAAAAATGGAAAAAAAGAAAATGTTTTTCTTTGCTTTTCCTTTTTTGTCGCAAACAAATTTTTATAGCAGACACGGCACGAAATTTAAATTTAAAACTATTAAATTTTTAGTGCATAGTTAAGGACTAATACGCTTAAAGACGCCATCAATTCGAAATTTTGCACTATGCACTTTAGCAACCTCTTCAAAAAAAAAAAAGTAAAGAGCCAATAAATTAATTTTAAACAATTCAAGCATGCTGGCGACCAGAAGCCGACACACCCAAACGCCTCCACGCCTGCACAACTTCGAAAGAAAGAAACAAAAAACTTCATGAAGCAATAAACCAGACTGGCATTGCAATGAGTAAATTTCATGATGAGACGTGCCAAGAGACAATTCACAAATGGCAAAATGGGATCAAGTTTCAATACGACGGCAATGCGTTTTACTCTTTTACAATTCAAGTGGAAACCATATAAATGCGAAATAAAGAATATAAAATGCCCCTGCGAACATGTTACTTATTCAATGCCTACGATATATGTATAAATTGCAATGGACAATATTCGAGCTTGAGCTATAGCGCCTGCATGTATGCTATAAAATGGCAATAAAAGACATTGATTTACAATAAATGACCAAAATGCGTTGTGCGACCAAAATGAAAGAAATTCATATAAAGTATCTAAAAGGACAAACAAAAAAAAAAATAAAAAATAAACATTTAGACAGATAGATTGAAAAAAAGGATGAAAAGGATGACGAAAGGGAAGGAGTACAAGTAGCAAAGTATACAAACCATTTAAAAATGTACTGCAATATCATTTTTAAAAACTACAAAAAAAGGAGAACAAAAAAAAAAAAAAAGAAAACGCGTCGTCATATGCGTTGCAATTTAACGAAATTGTTTTACACTCAATTGAGTTGCCAAACAAAACAAAAATGGCTGCTTAGAATGTCAAGCGAAAATAAGGAAGACAAAATTTAAGCACAAAAGTAAAATAAAAATAGAACATTTGCATTGACGAGCCACGACTGCAAAGATACGCTTCGATAAGTCTCAAAATGTGAGCAACTTACAAAGTTTGAAAGACTATTATCAATTTGTCGGAAAGCTTGAATTATACCAAAGGACTCGACTCAAGTGGGCAAAGATAATATCGATCGTGATTGGATTAACGTAGTTTTAACTGATGAAACTTCTGTTTGGGGAATACGTAACCACATCACACGCCTGGCCTCATTGCAGCACCCTGTAAAAGTTGATCTCTGGGAATGCTTCTCTGAACAAGGTTTTGGAACATCTAAAATGCAAAAGTGCTTTGATGCCAAGTGGTCAAGCGCTGCTACATCAATATAAAAGAAGACTGGATTCTTTAAGATGATAATGATCCAAAACACGGCAGTAAATTATGCACAGGATGGAAAGAGCTGTTCGCCATTCTTAGACTCGATTGGTCCTTGCAGTCATCTGAGGCAAATCCTACCCCATTAAACAAAAACTTCGAGGAAGAAAAGTCTTTGATTTAAAGCAGCTGTCACGAGAAATTAGACGTAATTGAAGATCTTTGTCGCATGAGTATGCTTAAAACTTAGTCGAAAGTATGCCAAGTAATTATTGACTCTGGAGTTGACTGAACAAAATATAAAGATATGCAAATTTAGCCATGCACGCTTTAAATTTTGACAGAACTGTAGCTTTAGGACCAGGGATGTATCGAGCCATCAGTCTCTATCCGCCTGTTTCATGAAATTTAACCTACATTTCTGGTGATCATAGGTCCAGATCTTGGAATTCTCTGATCTTGAATTCCCCTAAGCTTATTTAGCCTACGTTTGACCCAGTATGTACCAGAACTCTACAGTTGAACTTCCGCAAAGGTCTTGCGAGACTAATAGTCGCTATCACAGGGCACTGGATCTTTGGGGAACACGCGGCCAGATAAGGTATCCCTTACATCAGCACATGAAGAAGTTTTAAAGAAGAGGAAACGTTAGAACACTTCCTCTGTGTGTGTCCTGCACTTTGATCGAGTAGACTAAGGTGCTTTGGGCGTTGGCAATTGGAATCGCTGAGCGATCTTTCTCTCTGTCTTATGTCTCTCAAAGCTACGGTCGTTCCTTAACTGTGCTGGTTCAAACTTAAGCTATTCTCGGCTCTATGCAGTTTGTAAGTTAAAATGTAGCGTCCACACAAATTTTCCGTCCACTTTTGAGTCTTTGTTTGAAAACTCCTACAATTCATGAATTTTTATACCCTGTACCCAAAGGTTAAAGGGTATATTAAGTTTGTGCGAATTTATGTAACAGACAGAAGGAGGCAAGATAGACCCTATAAAGTATATATATTCTTGATCAGCATTGGAAGGGGAGTCGAACTAGCTGTCTGTCTGTCCGTCCGTCCGTCTCTCATGCTGTCTGCCGTATGAAAACGATTATTTCGGAGACTATAAGAGGTAGAGCTTTCAAAATTGAAACTTAAACTCTCCTAGGCCGTCAAGTATGCACTTACAAACGGTTTTTCTCTAGACCCATTTTAAGGAGTACCCCCATACAAATCTACCCCAAAATTTTGGGGTTTTGCATAAAAACGTCATTGTTTTTTATTCTAGGAAGTTCAAACATAGTATTAATTATGTCTATGATAGTCCCAATAAAATATCCCAATATGGGTAGGACCAACAAAATTTTAGGTATAGCCCCCATACAAATTTACCCCAAAATTTTGGGTTTTTACATAAAAAACGTCATTGTTTTTTATTCTAGAAAATTTAAATTTAGTATAAATTATATCTATGATAGTCCCAATGAAATAGACCAATATGGGTAGGCCCAACAAAATTTTAGGTATAATCCCGTTTCAAGATATACCCGATTTTTTAAGTTTTTCTACGAAAATCCAATTCAATGATGTATGGTAGTAAAATAGAACCTAACTTAAGGTACATATAGATTGGGTACAGGGTATCTTGCAGTCGAGCATACTCGACTTCAGCGTTCTTTCTTGTTTTAACTCCAAATGTCCTATGTCAAATCCAAGGTGCCACCCCCATTTTTAGGTACAGCCTCGTACAAATTTTACCCCATTTTCGAATTTCTGTTTGAAAAAATATGTTATTTATGAATGATTTGATTTCCATTTGGATAAAAACACATCTAACATCATCCTATGTACACACCACCAATATGATACAAATCAGTCCACTATAAGATACAGCCCCAAACAAACTTACCTCTCATTTTCTGATATTTTCAAGAAAATAATTATTATATCTGTATTTCGACATTATAATTGGTATCAATATTGTGTCTTAACATGGCTTGTATCCTCCCTTCCCATCTCGAAATTGTATCTAAGCAACTTGTAATACACTATTTTGTTGTTTTTTTTTTTACAAAGTTGAGGAGCCAGACGTAAGAATTATGATAACAAAGCCTTTCTGAATTTTTAATCAAACTTGTTGAGAGAGGGGGAGGAGTGCGAAGAAAAATTGTGAACTCAAACCCTTACCGGTGTGGAAGGAAGTTTATCTCTTCACTTTGGAATATATTCCACAAGGCCCGGGTCTTTTCTTTGGTGACCCTCTCTTTCTGAGTGGATAAAACAAACGAAATTCACTTCGTGCGGTGCACTTCGTAGCATGGCGACATTATCGCATATTTCTATACGAAATGGGGACCCAAAGAGCGTATTTGATAACCAAATTTACTAAGTTCGCTGTAGTCGAACTATGACGTCTGGATAATTTAAAAAAAAGGCTTTCGTTTCTTATCTAACACTTTAAGTAACCTTTTGGGATACAAGAACGTATATGAACTAAAGTATATACGCAGTTCGATAGCACCGAACTTAAACAATTGCTTCATTCCTGATTGCTAATTTTATAACAAAAAAAAAACACCGACATTGCAGTACACTTTTTCGAAAGTTAATCTTTACTAATACAAAATGGCAAGAGCAGCTGCCAAATACTTTAACTTTTACACTCATAGAATTCACAGACAGACAGATAGATAGATAGACAATGCCATGTGCTGTCACTTTTTCTTCTAAACAAAAATCATTTAACTGCGTGTGTGTGTGTGTGTCTTTCAGGGACTTATGCAAAATAGCATATCCCATTTTATTAGTTGTATTTTCCGCAGCCAACAAAAATCTTTACAGCAAGCTTAGTTTAGCTTTCATTTTAACGATTATGTGGCCTTTGTGTATAAAAACGGATTCTATTTCTTATTGGCTTATCAGCAAACGTACTGCTTGCCTTTAGACTCTATGTATGTGTGTATGTCTGTGTGTCTATTTCTTTTGGTTTTTTATTATTATTTCCTTTTATTTTTTTAAGGATACGCTCCTAACTGCTAATGCAGTAATAATCATTTGTTTTCTGCTAACATAAATGACGTTGTTGACCTTGATTGTGTCAAGTCATTTTTTGGGAACCATTTTCCATGACTGGCAATTGAGCGTTTGCAATAATTGGTTAGATTATTT
The DNA here is from genome assembly GCA_018903435.1 of Leucophenga varia. Classification (NCBI taxonomy): domain Eukaryota; kingdom Metazoa; phylum Arthropoda; class Insecta; order Diptera; family Drosophilidae; genus Leucophenga; species Leucophenga varia. Next base: position 144,115 of record JAEIFJ010000349.1, on the reverse strand, counting down.
TCAATAGCATCTTTTGGCATGTATCATAGATTCTATCGTAAACGTATCCTTGCTTGCATACTTACTGTCATTTTCACATCATTTAACACTGTCTGCCTTTCGATGTTACTTAATTATGTCGCGTTAAAATGTTAATTAAATTGTGTTATCTATAATTTACATACACAAACTATATATATATAGTATATCAATATATTACATACTACTACACACATACACATATATAGCATAATCGATGCGTGCAACCATATGTGTGGCAACGTTGAACTTTTTGATACTATTAAAATCATTACGCTTTTGCCTTCTGTCCAAGTTAATTAAAATGTTAAAGCTTCGACATTGCACTGACAACTCGGCACATGTGTATGTGTATGCGTGTGCGTAAGAACCTTTTTGTTCACAATTTGCCTTTTATATATACACATATATGTGTATGTATATGAAAATATATATAGTATAATTGCAGCATTGTATCTTTAGTTGTTCTATCATCGCCTCGCCTGTCAGCAACAATATTCAACATATTCCGTTTACCGTCAATCACCTTTCAAATGTCGTTCATTCGTTTGTCTATCTCGAACATTTCGAATATCATGCAATATCTTTTGGATTTGTACAAAGATAAATTAATAGTTTATTTCGATGCTACATAATAAAGTTGAAACAATATTCAAGCAACACCGGATAGTTTAATTATGCAAAATAGACAGGAAACTAAGGATAAAATGAAGACAATAAAACTTTAAAAATAATAAAACAATAAAAGTAATAGAAATTGATATGCTTTTTGCGGTTCGATATAAAACAAATTGAAACGAAGAGAGACGAGAAAGAGGAAAGTTGGAAAATTATAACCGGTTCCGTGTATCAAAAGTTTGGGTTCGGTGTTTTGCAGAATCTTTTGTTTTTTGCTCTTTAAAGAATGCTTGAGTTTTGGCCCCAACATAATCAATACTATCTGAAGTAAATAAAATCAATTATCTTGTAGTGTTGCAAAAAAAAATTAGTTTCTGTGATTTTTTCACAGTGTTTTTAAAAATCGAAAGTTGTGATTTGTGATTTTCCTGTTCCTCAATGAAGATGTTCAGTTAGCGTTGATTTTGTGTATCACTTTTTCGCGAACAGTGAACCTGTTCAGTAATCGCTGATTGTTTGTCACGTGAACTGCGATTTAATCACTGTTTGTATACACTGCGATTTTCAAGTCGCAATCACTAGTCACACTGCGACTCAATGAAAATGAAAGCTTTATTTAAAATAGCTAGAAGGGTTTAAAAATGCGCTAAACTGTTCGAAAAGTTGGTACCATATTTAAGGGAACTAACTCCATTATTATTATTATTATTATTGCGTATGGTGAAGTATACTGCTACCAAGAAAGGTATATTGTAAGCCCTTACTGATTATATCACTTCCTCTAACCCTATTCCTTGTATGAATTTTATCATCTTCAAAGGTTCGATTATCCTGACCTGTTCTTTGGAGAGTAAGTATCCTTCTGACTCTGTCATTCTGCTTCTGGCTGCAGCGTCATATTCTGATACAATATGGATTGCTGTCTCTTCCATTCTACTACAGAATCTTTTCTAAGCTAGGTTCTGCTCAGCTTAACAAGATTATTGGCTTGTCGCATGTCTTGCCATTAAAACTAGTGTTCATCCCTGCCGGTTTCCTATCGTTTCATTTTGGCTCATTAACTGTGTGGCTCCCAATGGAGCAATAAAGTTCTGTACCTGTCAAAGAGGTTCGCTGCCTCTATCTGGGCGAGTGCGTCTGCCTGCTCACTACCTGAAATATACAAGTGCCCAGATACCCACAACAGATGCATTCTGTATTGTCCTAATACATTCAAGGTGAATATAGCCGTATGTTCTAGTTTGTACTTTACTATATCGGAGTGCAGCACCTGAAGAGCTGGTTGACTGTCCGATAGTATTGCTATATCACAGTTAAGATAATTCCAGTCAATATTTATCTGTGCACAGCGAATTATTACACAGATCTCTGCCTGGAAATTGCAGGTGTATCTTCCTAAGTGTTCCCAAAGTCTTCTTCTTGGGCTAGCTACGAATACACCCGCACCTTCGTCGGTGAGAGATCCTTCTGTGTATTGCTAGATGGTTTGTTTTAATTCCATAGTAGCACTTCTTTCTGTTTTCAAAAAATCTGATTTTCACAAGCGACGAATTTTTTTGCCTTCGATGAATTTTTCACCATCAAAACCGTTAATTTAAAACAGGAAAAGGTTGTAGACTCTTGGTGCCAGGTCCAGATTATTAGGTGGATGCACAAGATCTCCTCGCAAACAAGCTCTCACAGCTTCTGGGGTATAAGCTTCGATGTGTATAACCTGACGTTGCCCTGGTAGCACAGAACTCCTCTCTCATTGTCCTTTGGCTTCATCTGGGGCAATTGGAGTAGTTTAATTGCTACTTACTATGCAATTTTTGCAAAAAAATGCAGCACTATCGGAACGTGTCGAACAGCGACGCATCTCATACGCATATGAGAGATATATAAATTTACTACACCCAAGTACAAAAAATTACGAATTTTAAGTACCATTTTCTTGAATTTATCGACGTTTTTCTAGGTCGTCATGATCGATGGTCCTCCGGAACCAGGCAAATCTTTTTTTTAAATTTTAGTTAAGTTGCAGAGAGAGGGAGGAACCGATATTTTGAAAGAGAAACAGTGCGATAAGCTCTTTTGAACTCTCCGACTCTGCAGGTTTAGACATTATCCAGTTTAACTTATCTTCTCTTAATTGATATTGTTTCTGGTTCAAACCCAAAAAAAACTTTTGTTCAGTACAAAAGCGGCTTGCAGCCATGCTTCAAAAAAAAAAAAAAAAATTGTGAGAAAGTCAGAATATGCCAAATCTTACATACTAAATTTATTTAAATAATATTTTTAAATGTCAAAATTCAAAAAGAAAACAAAAAAGTTTGGCAAATAATATGTGGCAATGGTATACAAAATTATTAGTGGCTTTACTATTGGTATTCAATATAACTTTCACTGGTTGGTAAATAATTAAAAAAAAATCATATTTGATCTTGAATAAAAATAAATAAAGCTTGATTTAAATTTTCTTCGGTCTTGATACAGCAAATCGATTTGTTAATCAAAACAACTCGATTAGTTATAATTTATTTAATATTATTTTTCAGTAAGCCAGAAACCTATGACCTCAAAGGAAGGTCGCATATATGGTGGACATCCCATTGATATAGAGCAAGTTCCATATCAAGTTTCGCTACGTCTACGTCCCTTAGATGGGGTTCCAGGCAGAGGGCACATATGTGGTGGCTCAATAGTTAGGCTTAATGTTATATTAACGGCAGCGCATTGCAAGTAGTGAGTTTAAGTAAAATAAAAATCTTCTTTATATGTTTTACTATGTTTCTTTTATAGTATTATCCTTAACTCTGGATCAATGTTTATCGTCAGAGCAAGAGATTTGAAAGTAATCGCAGGCAGCACTAATCGCTTTGAAGAAGATGACGACGAACAAAGTAGAAGAGTCCGTAAGATGGTTGTACATCCTGATTATAATCCAGAATTTCAACTTGCGCCACACTTTGATGTTATGGTATTATTTCTACAGAAGAAATTAAGTGAAACTTTTTGGGTACATACAATTGTGCTGAATAATAAAAAATGGCAACCGGGTACAATGTGCTTCATTAGTGGCTGGGGCGTAACGGAAAATGAACGCGAGCCTAATAGATTGAGAGGCGCTAAAGTTCCACTTATCAGCAGTAAAGAATGTCAACAAAATTTTAGTAATACTATTGTACGCATCTATCCCGATTCGGAAATTTGTGCAGCTTTTAAAGAAGGCGGTGTCGATTCATGTCAGGGCGACTCTGGTGGTCCTTTAGCATGTAATGGTGTTCTTGTGGGCATAACATCATACGGCATTGATTGTGCAGTAGCAGGCTTACCTGGCGTCTATCAAAATGTTAAATATTTTAAAGATTTTATAGAGGATACTATACTTAATATTGGTGTTAATTTAGATTATTTAAATATTTTTAAGTATTTTATTGCTTCTCTGATGCATTTAATTATTTAATTTCATTTAAAATTGAGATTAATTTTTAGTTATGAATTTTTTTCGAATAAAAGATATATTTTTTCGGTTTGATATCGGTTTGATATGATATTGATATATAAGGTTATGCTAAAAACTCTTGCTCTCTCAACATGTTGCGTACCAACGTCAGTGGTAATTCATTGTAACAAAAACAACAAAAACAAAACAAAATAAAACACAAATTTTAAATCACATTCACACTTGGAAAATCCATCTCTTTCCCTCGGTACACATTGGTAACTATGGTGTCATGTGATACGGTTAAAACAAGTACCACATGGTACCACACCATAAATATATAATATAAGTATTTTTTTATTTAAAAAAATAATATAATTAGTATCAAATAAAACAAGCAATAATTTAGTTTAGTTCCAGCGTTTAGTAAATATTTAAGTCCGCTTTAATATAGGAGCGATAAAATGTTATATTCTGATATAAGACGGGATTATTAAATTTGCCACAACGCATACCATATGAAGCAGGAAACCTACCAATTCTCAGCTACGTACTGCCAACGGACCGCCAATATCTCCTTTGACAGTGATTTTCTGATTCTTAATGCAAATACTGCGCAGGCTTTGTGAGATCTGCCAAACTTAAATATGTTTAGGACATTCCGTATATTTTATTGTTTTTCCAGCTCGCTCGTTGTAGCTTGTATGCAGCATCCTCTGCACCAGACCAACCAGTAATCAACAATTTGTGCCTACATTTATATTCATATCGATTAATGAAGTATGCACTTTTAGGATGTTTTCTAGCACAATTGTTCTAATTTTCATTATCATTATATCATTAGAAAGTGTCTATAATTAAATTCAGGATGTACATATTTTTATTACTACATTCCTTTAAACTTTAATTGTGCGTTCATCCTGTTTTGCCTAGAATACATGTCCCCATAACAATACGAAATTCGCAAATGCTTGTCTTGCCATGATAGCTATTCCAATGAAATTTAAAAATATATTTATTTATATTTTATTATGATTTTACTACTCACAACTGACATTATTGCTTGCTGTGATTACAATATTTTTCTTATTAAGGCTCCACTGCAAAATGTGCCTCACCATCCCCATATCGATATTCTACAGATTTTATACGTATTGATCCATGATATGGTGCCTGGTCAATAACTTGATGGGTGTGCCACCAAGGATAAATTTAGTTTTATTTCCCTTGGTATGAAAAACCATCTTATTCCATATTGCCAAGTAGTTTGACTTAAAAATAATAAAAAGAAAAACAAAATATTTATAAAACATGTTGGCAAATGAGAACTTAGATGAAATTATTTTACTACTTACACAAAAATCACATTGACATTCAACTTTAATAAATAAATATAAAAGAATTATATAAAACTTCATTGTATTTTAATTGAAATAAATATTTAAATGTAAAAAAAAAGTTGAAGTTTATAAATGCATCTACACGAATTTTTTTTTTTTTTTAATTTTTCTATTTTGTCACTTTTGTCTGTTTGCTAAAAACGTTTCTCTTTGGGATAGCTCTCAGAAATAAAAGAAAAGAAGTTCAAAAAAAAAGACAGAGGTAAGAGAACCCACAGTATAAGCATCGGAAGGAATTCCCAATTCAAGATTCAAGAAGTCTCTCAAAAATAAGATTTCGTAAATTTTATTTAAGTAAAATTCAATTCTCTTTGTCATAAGGTGTAACGAGATTTAGAAGGTATAAAATACTATTTTATCTTTGTCAAAACATTATGTCTCACCCATAAAAAAAAATAATTGTGCATCACAAACCGATCAGGTTAACTCAAAATATTTTTTGTTTAAAAAATATTTTGGATAGTTTCAATATTTTCAAAATAGCATAGGCTTCAGGAGGCCCGTAATAGCCTTTTAATCATACATTTATTAAAATTTTTAAATTTTTTTTCTACTTTAGCTAAATTTTGTTACATTACACGCCTAAGAAACTGTTTTTCAAAATGTTTACCTGGCTCATGATGGGGCCTTGAAACCGGAAAAGCCAGATCTTTGAATGAGTAGACCTAGGAGATACTGTGAACGCATTTGAAAGATGTTTCAAAAATATTTTTTTGTTCAAGCGGAATCCGGAAATTAGAGATCGGGCTCATTGGAGGCCCAGAATAGATTTTTACCTATTTTTTTTTATTTCAAATCAAATCGCAGTGGGTTCCGCTAGTAACATCTAACATATTAAATTCTTGTTTCACAATGTTTGCAACAAAAACTCTTTCGAAACAGGTTTGATTCCTAATTCTAACAAACTGTTGTGTGCATATTCAGTAGGTCTGAGCGAAGTAATGGGAGTGATACACATATAATCGAACATAAATTCGCAGTATATTTCAAAAAAGCCCGACCGATGTTAAAAAAATTAGGTAGATGTGAATTTTTTGTTTGGACTTTCACAGATTGGATGCGCATAGTTTTAGAAAAATGGGCGGTGGGCGTGGCTCCCATCGTTTATTTCAAAAGCAACTCAATCGATTTCGAATGAAATTTTATAGATGTATACGTTTTGGTCCAACTTAAAAGATAGGATAAAAAAATGGTTTTGCAAAAAATGGGAACGGTGGGCGTGGCCCCCATAGAATCGATCTTTTTGCAAGTATTTGAGAAAAAATGAGATCTTCGAACAAGGTTTCCAGTACCTGCAAGAGTTGAAAAATTAGTTTTAGCTAGATCGGTAGTCTTTGTCTAACTTGTGTTGAAAGGGCCTCAACAATATTTATAATTTTTTTTTTATATCCCTTTTGATGACGTCTCACATCTGATCACAAAGCTACTTTATTGTTATGCTTAAACTGTTTGAGAATTATAAGATTATAAGAATTTATTTAAAAAGAAAATCGAAATTATTTTGAACATGAAGGGCCTTGGAAGTATATGTTTCATTTTCTTTAGAATATAAAGTTTTTTGATCATCTCAGCAAGCCCAGAATTAAAAAAAAAACTATACAAATATTTTTAGTTAATTTTTTTTTTATATTATCAAACAGTTGGTAATGTCGCCAAAAAAATCAATTTATAGAATGAAACAAATTTTTTGAAAAGCCAGACATTTTACTCATCTCTTTTTCAATAAATTGTCTATAATATGCAACATTCTGATAAACGCCCGGATTATTTGGTAAAAGCACAACCAAGCCCATAAGAGGTAACACAAAAGTAAAAAGACCATCAATTGTAATGGTCCACCGGAATCACCTTGACAAGCATCGTTGCCACCTTCTAAAAGCCACTACAAATTTTACCGAAAATTGGCATTTGTGGACGCTCTTTACAAATAATATCACTTATAACTCTTAACAAACCATATCACTTATGAGCGGCACTTTGGCACTTTGCAATACATTGGAATGTGCACCGTTGCTGCTATTCGTAACGCTCCAACCGCTGATTACACACAATGTGCCCGGAGGCATCATGGTTCGTGCATTAAGTATTATTGGGCTTAGCACAAATCGTCTGCCACCTAACATGAGCATGCAACTGCATTAACATAATATCATTAGACAAAGTCTCAGGAGAGTACTCGTTGTGTAATACGATTTTCTTTACATTAAATTCTTGCGCATGATTATCGTGACTATTAAACTATTCATTATCTCGACTATTAAAAATTCATTATCTCGTTACCCTGCAGACTGCAAACAAAAATTTATTACTTCGTGTATATTAGCAAAAAAATTTCGTAAAGAATATAACTCACAAAGCGACAATGTGCTGCCGAGAGCACAATATTTGTTTTATCAATGATCCACTGCAAATGTAGCCTTCTCCTTGACCATAAAAATTCTCAAAAGAATTTAAGCGTATGGAGGCTTGATATGGTAACTGATGAACGGGTGTTGCTTTACCACCATATATTTTCTGACTCATACGTTCTAGAGGATAGGTATTTTTCCAAAGCGTTTCGAATCTGTCCATGGCTTTTATATAATGTTTAAATTTATAATCGAAAACCAAAATTTTTGTTTTGATTTTTGAAAAAAATAAAAACACTTACTTCTTTCCATAGTATAAACAATTTGAACAACAAAAATATAAAGTAATGGAATACATATTTGCATTTCGTTTGTAAAATAAATTTAACAAAAATTTTGACTTTGAAAATTAAAAAGTGTGTATCTTATTTTGAATATTTTGGTTTTGTAAGTAATAACCTATGCCGGCCTAGTATTATATAAAAACCATAAAAATATATTTCTAAATAAAGAATCTATTCCATTCTGCCAGGACAAATTTTCGAGATGCAGTGTTAAAAAAATATATCTATATCAAAACTAAACATTAAACCCGTAAGATCATTATATAGGGTGGATAATTTTCAAGGGCCGATGTTGATTTTGAATAAAACACGAATTATTTAGGAAATTATTGACATTTCTTTTTTATTATGATATATTGGTATGACTCAAATATGTATGGAACAAGGAACAAAATATCGGCCAAATGGCCGCCACGGCTTCGGCGGCACACGTCCATCCGATGGACGTGGGCTGCCGATGACGCTGAGGCATAATTGAGGTTCAATGTCGTTAATGTGCCGAATTATCTCATCCTTTAGCTCTTGAATTGTTGTTGGCTTATTGGCGTACACCTTTTCTTTCAAATAACCCCAAAGAAAGAAGTCCAACGGTGTCAAATCACATGATCTTGGCGGCCAGTTGACATCGCTGCGACGTGAGATTATTCGGCCATCAAATTTTTCGCGCAAAAGAGCCATTGTTTCGTTAGCTGTGTGGCAAGTGGCACCGTCCTGTTGAAACCACATATCGTCCACATCCATATCATCCAATTCAGGCCACAAAAAGTTTGTTATCATCTCACGATAGCGAACACCACCCACAGTAATTGCCTGGCCAGCCTCATTTTCGAGGAAGTACGGCCCTATGATGCCGCCAGCCCATAAACCGCACCAAACAGTCACTCTTTGTGGATGCATTGGTTTTTCGACAATCACTCTTGGATTCTCATTCGCCCAAATGCGGCAATTCTGCTTATTGACGAATCCACTGAAGATATTTGGACCGGTTAAATTGACCGAAAAAACACGAAGTGCACGATATGCATTTTGATTTGAACGCCCATTTTCATAATAGGCCTGAATAACTTAACGCGTTGCTCGATTGTTTATCTTTCCATGGTTCAAATTGAGTTAGTCTGAAGTTGAGAAATGTCAAAAGAAATGCAGGAAAAAACTTGACGTTTAGGTGTGGTTCACATTCAACATCGGCCCTTGAAATTTAACCACCCTTTATAAAGTCTCTACATTATTGAAAACCCTTCTAACACATTAACAAAATCACGTCTAAAAATTTAAATCCACATAATAAAAATTGACAACATTTGGGTTTTGGGTCCCACATCCAAATTTCCCACGTCCGGAATTCTCTTGAACACGTCAAAAATATTTTGAAATCGTAACTTAGTGCTTACATGAATTTACAAAAATGAAAAACAAAATTGATCTAATTTATTTTGGGTCCCAGGTCAAAATTTCGAAGATCCCTTGGACACGTTAAAAATATTTTTGAACCATTTTCCAAATGCGCCTAATATCAAGTCACTAGTCCTTTTCGATACCGAGCTATAATAAAACTGTTAAAAAAGATTGTGTGGGGTCCCCAAGTGGGTCTAAGTTTCGAATTCTTGTTTTCTTTTTGTTACATACCAACGCCGAATAGCGTAATTTTAATACCCGTTACACATAGGGTAAAGGGGTAAACTCAGTTTGTCGGAAAGTTTGTAACGCATTAAAGGAGACGTCGTAGACCCCATGAAGCATATATATTCTTGATCAGCTTGATGAGTCTTAAAGATATTGAGCTGAAACTCGAAACTGAAGCTTTTCTCAGTCCTAGCTAGTTTGTATGTTATATTCAGACTCACTCTGAGGTATAGCCCCTTTACAAAATGACATCCCATTGTCGAATTTTTGTATGAAAAGTAAGTTTCCTGATGCTACAAAACTAAGCTGTAAGTTAGAGTATTATTAAAGTCTATTGTTTCCGAGCTCAATAAATGGTTAAGTGACTCAGAATCCTCTCCAGTTCATTGATAAGCTTAAGGGTAACTCTAGTCGATATAACTTTAATCGATTTAGTGAGTAAGCTGCGTAAATCTAAAACGGGCAAGGGCTGTACATTCCTAGTATCTTCATCTTGCAGACAGTGTTTACACTCAGTTTCTGGGGACACTATGAGGGACGTTTGAGTAAAAGGGCGATAGCTGCTTGGCTTTCCGGAAACCTGTCACTACAACAAGTAATGGTGTAGGACCATAGTCGTCGTGAGTAAAAAAGGCATTGGGCGCCGCTAGCTTAAAAAACCTAATCACTACAAAAGTAAGGGGCGGATTCAGTCGTCAATGATGAATGGGCAAAAAAAGACCCGTGAAAGGCACCGGACCAAACGGAGGGAAGCGGAACCAGATCTGGCGAGTTCAGGATGGTGGAAAAGTGGTCGGTGTTTTTCTTTTTTTTTTTTCTTCTTATAGCTACATAGTAGTACATACGTAATATATTTTTAGAACTGATTTTTAGGCACGTGGACTGCAAATTTTTCTAATTTTTTGCTGTGTTACAAAATCTGCATCGAAATTAATATGCTGCTCCAAGTATGTATGAAGCGTATAAAAGTTTATATATAATGAAATATATTTTAATTACAAATTTGTATCTTTTCATTTCATTTTTTTTATATATTCTTTGCAAACAGCCACTCTTTTGTTGCTGACTATGCTCAGCAGGGTTACGAAGGCAAGCCAAAAAGTATGCTACATGCAACATGCTGCTGCTGCTGTTGCACTTGTCCTCATCAGGACACTATATGTCAGACTATGTATTCGCATACTGCGCACTTTTGTTTTTCAACTAAAGCGGCAAACTGCTGACCAGAGTTATTTTTCACATTTGTAAGGGTTGTGATGTGATGGGTCATCTGAGTCTGCAACTGAGTTGTTGTTGTATTTGTTGTTGTTGCAACTTCAGACTTTGTATTCGTTGCCAAGGCTTGCTGCTACTCTTGTTGCAGCTCTTTATAGCTTTTATACAGCTGAGAAACATGTTTACATGCGGTTTTTGAAACCACTTGACGCCGGTCGCTTTTCTTTTTTAATATCGTTCCGTTTCCTGTGGCCGTCGTCTCTCTGTTTGCTGTGCATCCTTGCAGTTAAAAGCTGTTGCATGTTTGTTGCTTTGTGTATTTCTGTGGTTTGCAGGTGAGAAATTACCACAGTCTGACTGCTTTCTCCCCCTCTTTATAAAAGAATAAGTATAATAAGAAGAATAATAATGAAATATTTGTGCTGAATTGCAATATCCTTTTTGTATTTTATTGCTTCACTTGAAAGTTAAAGCAATTATTATTGTGTTATGTCAATTTCTGTCCTATTAATATTCTCAGTAATGTTTCATTAATATTATTCCTTTTTCTTTTATGAAAATGTATCGCGTTCATCTACATATTGAAGTTCATTATCTGCTTGATTGCTTAATGGTGGAGTGTAAGTAGATGCATGTGTATATTTTTGCGTATATCAGCTTAAAAATTCGATATATATACATTTTTTTTAATTAAACTGAAGTATCTTAATATCCTGTGAAGCATTATTAAAACATTTTCAAGAGTGTTTTTTTTTTTTTTTTTTTTTATTCTTTTTATAGCTTTAAATGGGTACTATGAAATTGGTTAATATTGGCAGATATTAATTCAATTTAATTAACCCTTAAGTATGACTAAACAAATTGATATGTGTTGCATAAAAGTAAATGAAGTGGCTTGACGCACTTATTTGTCATAAATTGATTTGTATTTGAACAATAAAAAATCAATTCAACGATTTTTTTGTTTCATTGAAAGCAAAATCAACACAGACTTCAATTAGTGTTAAAGGAAATTTTAAGTTTGGGTTACTCTATGCAACACGCAGAAGCAGGCGTTAGACAACTAATAAAGTTTATCCTTTTGGCATTTTCAAAAAGAAGTTAACTGGTTTAAATCAACTTTCAAAAGAATATACGAAATTTGCAATGAAAATTTTTGTAAATTGAATTTTCGTACATTGTACAAAAGTTAAGTACGAAAGTTTCGTAGCAAATTTTTATAAAAATAACATAACATATAACATATAACAAAATAACTTTTGTAAGGACGATTTGATTTTTTTTTAATAGTTTGCTTCGTTTTCCTTTTCGTTCGTTGTACGAATAGTTTAGTACATTGTACGAAACGGACTCAATGCTAAGGGTGGACCGTAATTAAATTTTATAAAAGTAATCCTGTCATTTGTTCAAGTCGCAAGTACGGAAATTTCCGTTTAATCTACAAACATCTTAAGGAATTAATTTTTGAAGGTTTGCCAAGAGAAGACACCATCAGTTTAACTCCTGATCAACACTGTCAGATCAAAAATTTCAGATTGAAAATGTCAAAACAGATATGTCAGATTAAAATTGTCAGATTACAAATGTCAGATCGAAAATGTCAAATCAAACATGTCAGATAAAAAATGTCAGATCAAAAATATAAAATCAAATATGTCACATCAAAATCGTAAGATCAAAAATATCAGTTCAAAATGTCAGATCAAAAATGTCAAAACAGATATGTCAGATCAAAAATTTCATATCAAAAATTTCAGATTGAAAATGTCAGATCAAAAACATGTCAAATCAAAAATGTGAAATCAAAAATGTCAGATAAAAAATGTCCCAAAAAATGTCACTTTAAAAAAAATCACATCAAAAATGTCAGATAAAAAATGTCAGATTAAAAATGTCAGATCAAAAATGTCAGATCAAAAAATGTCAGATAAAAAAGATGTCAGATCAAAATTTCAGATCAAAAATGTCAGATCAAAATATCTGATCAAAAATGTCAGATCAAAAAAAGTCAGATCAAAAATGTCTGATCAAAAACGTCAACTTCTCATCATTACATAACATATGTGAATCTATATCCGCATAATTTATTATTTGCGAAGCTTGGCATATATTGAGCCAAATACGCATCATTTGCAGAAAGTGTTACATTTCTTGTTTAACTCGAAGAATACTGCGGCTGCAGCAGTCCGAAAGGTTGCAGATACTTATGGTGAGAGCATCATTCGTGAAAGAACGTGACGCGACAGATTTCAACGATTTAAAAGTGATGATTTTAATCCAGGTCAGCCGAAAGAAGTTTGAAGATAAAAAACATGAAGAATTACTCGAAGAAGACGAAGGCAGATTCATTGAAAGTTAAAAAAAAAGCAAACATTTCCTGTCATTTGAAATCCTTGGAAATGATCAATAAGCAAGAAAATTGAGTTTCGTACGAATACAAGCCGAGAGACATTATTTTTCGAATAACTGCTTGAACGGCATAAGAAGTATTTTTGTATCGATTTGTGGTTTTCGATAAAAAGTTAGTCCATTACGACAACCCAAAGTGAATAAAATCTTACATTAATTCCGGCCGTCCATCGACTTCACATCAAAGCGAACTATTTCTGGACCCAAGCTTATGCTTTATATTTAACTAGCAGGTACCCGCGGCTTTGCTTGCGTTTTCTGTTTTTTGCTTCTATTTGGTGGCTAAATATAAATTGTTCATAAAATTTGGGTTCAATTTTTGAAATCCCCTAAGCACGACTTATCATCATTCAAATGCGCCCAGTTTCAAGTCTCTACGTCTATTCAATCCAAATATATGACTTTTTTTTAGGCTCCCACTAGGCCCCGGGTCAAAACTATCTAAGATCCTGTCTAAGTGCTCACCTGTAATAAAGAAAAAAAAAAAATTAGGTCAAAAATTTATATTGGGTCCACATATGGGTCCCAGGTCCAAATTCGAACCCCCTGATCACCTTGAACGCCAAAAATGTTTTTAACTATCTTTTAAATGAGCCCTGTTTCAAGTCTTTACGTCTATTCACTCCAAAGATATGGCTTCACCGGTACAGCCCCAGGGCCCCCCAAAATATTCCACAGAACCCCAAACCGGCCCCCCTTTAGGCCCGGCAAAAATTTTCCAAAGTCCGTCTCTGGTTGCTCACCTGAATTCTAAAAAAAAAAACCACAGAAATAAATAAATTTTTTAACGACTTTTTGTTCCAAATGCTGTAACATTTCCAGTTTCAAGGCCCCCATTAGGCCTCGGGTCAAAATTTCTAAAATATAAACGTTCCTCTTCAATCACTCTACCAAATAAAAAAAAAACCACATCAAAATCCGATGCGTAGTTTTAAAGATTTAAGCATACAAAGGGAAAAATCGACTTTGTTTTAAACAATGTAGTGATGGGACCACCGTGGTGTGATCTTTAACGAACTGTATAACCGGTGAGCGGTACCGAACTTATTTGATGCGTTTAAGCCGGAATATGCCGAGGACACGAAAAAGTTATATTTCAATACAATAATGCCCGCCTGAAAGTCACAAAACATATTCAAAACGTACCTCCGAGGAGTTTCTCCATTGTATTCGATCACGACTTCACGATTCCTTCATTTCTGATGTATGAAATAAATAGCACTTTTCAAGTGCGTCGATAGTAGTATATCTTAGATATTTTATTTATAGCTTTACTCGCCAGCTGCTTTGCTTCAAAACCTTTTTACTTACTTAGAAAGTCAGAAAAACCTATAATCCCAATAAATGATGGCTCAGATTAGATAATTTTGTTTAACTCAATCCAAATTTTGGATTTGTTATTGGAAAAATTTCTTTCGCATTGCGTATCTAACGATTTAATTTTATCTAACTAAATGATTCAACAAATCAATTTAAATAATTTACAAAAAAAATTTAAAAAAATTTTGTAAAGCCATTCTGCGTAAAAGGCACTTCAAAAACGAAAAAAACAATTCAACAAAAAAATTGTTTTAAAAAAATAAATTAAATTTACTCATCCAACTCAATAGAGCATGCGAAACGTGATTGTTAAGCTTTTTTAAAATCCATTCGATGCACTTTTAACCATTTTTCAAATGAGTCTCCAGCGCCTAAAAGCATGCAACACAAACAGAAAACGACAAACAAAAAAAAAAAATGAAATCTCATTCAATGCATAACGACACAATTGCTAACTAACTTTTTTTTGTATCTTTATATTTTTTATATAATTGCTTTTATCACCTTTTTTTTTTTTTTTTTTTTTGTTAACTTTGTACTTCCATATCAGACAGCTTATGTACACCATTTTATGGTCCATATTGTTCTTTGTTATTCTATGTGAATTGTGAATTGATAAACTTTTATTAATGAACAACAATGCACTGATTTCATTTTGTTTGAATTTTTTTTCTCAAATTTTATATGATGTGTTTTATTTTTTTACATTTAACACAAAATTCTATTGGAAAAAATTTAACAATAAATTTTTTTTTACCAATGCGAAAAGAGCAAATGTGTATTTAAAATAAAAACAAGGGAAAATATTAGCATTGGAAGAACCGAAGCTTTAATACACAGCATGCCACTTCGAATGCATTATGAACAGTTTATATTATATGTGACTGCTTTAATTTATTTAATTTATTGCAACATTTACAATGCCCTATCACATATTTATAAAAAAAAATTAATAGAAAAAAAAAACAATGTGGTGACACTGATTTCATTTATTCACATCAATAAGCTTCAATGCAGCCATTGTATATGTTTAATGAGCATAATTTCCAATTATTACTTTTGATAGATATTATCTGATTTATTTAAACAATGTAAACAGTTATTTGCTTTGTGAATCTTTAATATGACACCACAGCGAATTAATTAAATGGATAAGGCTTTGTTTTTTTTTTTTTTAAATGTGCTCTACATTTCCGTGCTAAATTATTTAAATTAGGGTGGGTCAAATTTTGCACGAAGCCTCGAAAATGGTTAAAAGGGAATTTTTTTATGGTCTCAAAATATGTAGAACAGGTCCATGGGACACCACCATTTTTTTTTTTTTTTGTATAAACTAGAAAAGAAGTATTTTTAAAACACAGAGGTAAATTTTGAAGAGATAATACGATTTTTGAAATTTTTCGTAGAGTAAAACAAAGTCAGGTTTTTTCGTAAATTAATGAAATAATTTAGTAAATTTTCGAAAGAGTTTTAGTAAACTAAAAAAATAACTTCGTAAATTAACGAAACAATTTCGTAAATTAACGGATTAAATTCGTAACTTAACGAAATTTTTTTGTAAAATTAACGAAATAATTTTTGTTAGTTTGCCGAAATAATTTTGTAAATTTGCCGAAATAATTTTCTAAAACTAACAACATTATTTTGTAAAATTGAAAAAAATTACTTAAAATAATTTTGAAATAATAAAAAATCGTAAAGTTAAATAATTTCGTAAAATTAATGAAATTATTTCGTAAATAAACGAAATAGTTTCGTAAAATTAACGAATTAATTTCTTAAAATTAACAAAATTATTTCGTAAAATCAAAGAAATAATTTTGTACAATTAACGAAATAATTCTGTCAAAATAACAAAATAATTTCGTAAAACTACGAAATAATTTTGTCAAAATAACAAAATAATTTCGTAAAATTAACGAAATAATTTCGTAAAATTAACGAAATAATTTCGTAAATTTAACGAAATAATTTCGTAAATTTAACGAAATAATTTCGTAAAATTAATGATATTATTTCGCAAAAACTAACGAAATAATTTCGTTAAACTAACGAAATAATTTAGTAAAACTAAAGAAATAATTTCGTAAAACTAACGAAATTATTTCGTAAGGTTATGGAAATAATTTTGAAAAATTAGAAAAATAATTTCGTAAAATTAGAAAAATAATTTCGTAAAATTAACGAAATAATTTCGTAAAATTAACGAAATAACTTCGTAAAATAAACGAAATAATTTCGCAAAATTAACGCTATAATTTCGTAAATAAACTAAATAATTTTTTAAAAATTAACTAAATCATTTTTCGTAAAATTGATATTTTCGTGAAATAAACGAAATAAATTTGTAAAAAAACGAAATAATTTTGTAAATAAATAATGTAAAATTATTATTAGATAATGTAAATAATTTTTTAAAATTAAAAAAAATAACAAAATAATTTCGTAAATAATTAAAAAAATTCGTAAAATGAACTCAATACAATGCACTCAAAATGTAAGTAATACACGTAAAATTAAATAGTTTCGTAAAATTTACAAAATAATTTCGTAAAGTTAACGAAATAATTTTGTATAATTAGCGTATTAGTGTATAGTTTCGTATAATTAGCGAAATAGTTTCGTAAATTAACAAAAAAATTTTTTAAATAATGAAATATGTAACGAAAAACGAAATATATAAAAGTTTCTGTATTTAGCGAAATGCAACATTTAAAAAGTTTGGTACATCTTAACTTTTTAAAATTATTAATTAATGTACAAAAATTAAATAAAATTAGCTGCACTTTTGATTTGTTTTTTTTTTCATGCAAAAACACCAAACACATAATCTAAACCGATTTTCTCTACTTAAACCAAAAATGATGGAGTCCAAAAACTTAGTTAGTTTTTCGGTATACAAACTCGAAGACATAGCAACTCATAACATTCTTTACACTTACATACTTCCTAAAAAAATTTTTTTTTGTTAGATGTTAGATTTCATCAGAGTTTAAAATAAACCTCTTTCGTTAATTTATGCAATCATTCGTAAAATACACGAATTTTTCGTAAAACTTTAATCGTTTAGAATTCGTTTCGTGCATGCAAAGTTAATTCCTTATATTTTAAATAATTAAATTCATTAATGTTTCTTTAATAATAAAACTACGTAAACTTATTTATAAACATAATGGCTACTTACGTTTCAATAAATGTTTACATTAATTGTCTAATGGAAACAATACAACAAACTGAGCAAATTAATTAAGCATTTATATTGTGGCTTGTTTGTTTGTTTGGACTTTGTTAAGCTTCATGTTAAATTTAAACAAAATATGTCATTTGCAGAACTTCAAAATGAAGTTAGACATTTTTAAGCATAAATAGAATACATACAGGGAAAGATATTACTATTGTGCAAATGACAACAATGCCAACTAAAATAATAATTATAATAATATTAAAAATTTAGAACAATTCAAGTAATGCAATTTGACTTAAATATGCAATTAATTATTTTGACAAGTCTTTGTTTGAGTTGTTTGCAAAATTTAAATTAAATCTTTCGTTGTATGCATTTTCAATAAAATTTGTATACAAAACTAATTTATTGCAATTTGATATAGAATAGAATGCAAAAAAAATTGTTGTATTTGTTTTATGCTGTCAGACATGGCGTATGCTGAATCTCATTTGTGTAGTTTTGAAATTAATATTACTCATACGTCAGCGCGTCAGACGAAACAGCTGTTGATGTTTTGCTGCTACTGCAATTTAATGATCGCCACAAGCGTTATTTAGCACTTTTTTTTTTGTATGGTTTGAGGTTGAGTTTTTTTTTAATACATTTTTTTTGTGTTACTCACGGCAGTAGTTCATGGTTAGTTTGAGAGACTTGCTATGAAAAGAACTTTTGCACATATGCGCGTTCATTTGGCGTTGTTGCATAACGACGAACACGACGACAACAACAAATTCAAAGTCATTAGTCGTCGTCGTCGTCATCATCAGCGTTGAGTGAGCGTTGAGTGACACAGTTTATGAAACTATGAAAAGCATAAAAAATGATGTGTAGCCGTGTAGCAAAAAAAAAAAAAAAGAAAAAAACAAATTAAATAAAAATTTCTGTTACGAATTGCAGCTAAATTTTCTGCTTACCGTGTTTCTAGCACAGTTTTTAACAACGTTTGTAGCATACTTTTCGGCATCACACCGGCAACTGCAGCAACAAAAACAAACACAGCCATATGTCAACTGTCTCTTCGTTTGTTTGTTTGTCTGTCTGTCTGTCTATTTATCTTTGTATATTTTTGTCTCATCGGCTACCCGACTGTATTGCTGTAACTTTTCATTCATCTACAAATACGACATTCGGGAATTTTTTAATAACTTTTCATTTTGTATATGGTTTTGGTATATACAAAAGCTTATCCTGCTCAGTCAGCCTCGGTTTTTGTCAAAAGGATTCTGAGTCTGGCAATGTTCAGTATAGACGTCAAAGTTATATGTATGCTGCAGTTTTCTTTAGCAGTCATATACGTTCTATTTTTTTTTTTTGCTTCTGTTTGAGGGTAAAACTTATGTTTGTTTTTGTTATATATAGTGCATCCCAATAGGTAGCATTAAGCTGATAGTATTCAAGAAATACTGAAAGACTGCTGAAAAAATCGAGATGCTTATCAAAATTGTGAAAAATTGTATTTTCGGATGAGGGTAATTTTTGGCCAACAAAATTGTCGTTATTGGTGTGAGCCAAATCTACAAATCGTTTAAGAAGCACTCCGACACACCAAAACTCACTGTTTGGTATGCACTTCGTTATTGTGGCATCATCGGACCGTACTTTCAATCGTGCAATGTTAACCGACTTTTTCTTTCCGAAAATGAATGTGATTAATGTTGCTGATATTCTCTTTCGATGAATTTATTGCGTGAACAGTTCGGTGAGTCGATAATATTGCCCTAACAATCTAATACTATTTGAATATTTTCTTTGGGGCTATGTTTAATTTAATCACCGAGTCATCGAAAATTGCAAGGATCGTATAAAACAATGCAAGAAAATTTTTAGTGGTTCCTGAACTATATTTTATTACTATTAGGCTTTAATAGGATTTAATATTGTCAAAAAAAAAGAAACAAAATAACTTTAAGTGATTTTTTCACAGTGATTTAAAAATCGCAAGTAGTGATTTGCGAACTATATTTTATTACTATTAGGCACAGTTTTTTGGTTAAAATTCATGTTTTTTTTTTCAAATCATATCCTTCTTATTGGGAAACGCTTTATTTAAAAGTAAAATATTGTATGGAAAATAATACAAAAAAAAAATATTTTGCGGAACAATATTGTGCAATAGTAAATATTTTTCTACAATAAAACACAAACTAAATTTCATTAAAAGTTTTTTTAATAACAATTTTGTTGAAGGTTTTTCTTTTTTTTTTTTTTTGGAATAATGTAGCAAATCTCATTGTCTCTAATGCGTGTAATATTAGAAAAAAAATGAAAAAAAAACTTTAAGTGATTTTTTCACAGTGATTTAAAAATCGCAAGTAGTGATTTGCGATTTGTTTTTGTTCCTCAGTTTTTTTTTTTTATCGGCGATTTTGTTTATCGCTCTTTGCGAACAGCGATTAGTGCTTTTATTATTCTTCGCAAATTCACTATGGTTTTTTTTTTTCCGCTTTTTTTTTTGACATAAATTACAATTATGGAGGTATTGGACTCAAATTTGGTACGATCTCGTTATGTAGGCTCATTAAACTACTTACCAAGTTTTGCTTGATTTGGACCACTATATCCTTAAGTCAACATAAATAAAAAATTTTAAAAGATTTTGGAAAAAAAATTTTTTTTAAAGGTATTGAGCTGAAATTTAATTTGAACACAGAAATTCTAATTTGGATTGGGGCGCTATCATAACATATTTATTATATATTGTTTTTATATTTTTCATACTATTTATTCTTCTTCTAAAACAATTTCGTCTAGACCAAGGTTATCCTGCTCATCAGTTTCTTCGTCCGAAGAGTCCTGTCCTGAGTCCTCAACATTATTATTTATTTCCGCAGCAGTATGTATTTGGGGTGATTGTAGTAATTCTATAACTTCCGTTGGTAATTTTTTTATTTTATTGTTTTTTTTGTCGTTTTTTTAGACAAAAAAGTTGATAAAGGGGATCCGGAACTATCCATGGCTCTATTAAATACATCTGTAATGTTGTCTAATCGACTGCATTTTCTCGCATGCGATCTTTTGTCGCTTTTATAAATTTTGTTCCGAGACTCCGAAGCATGCACCAAGGCAACCTAACATAGGAACTATTGAAGTTTTTATTATTTGGTGTCCATGCACCAACAACTTATGTACAGGAGGAGACATAAGATACCAAGAATATTGGTTATGATACGTAATTAAAAAGCTTCTGAATTTTTCCGAGTTTACTTCATACTCGCAGGAAATAGTTATTAAAATAATGTGGAAACTACGTAGAATATCAACATCTTTAAATTAATAGGCTTGCATTGGAAAAGGCTCTTCTGGCTGTGTTTCCGTCATTGCTATTTCCATAACCATTTGGCTTCGGCTGATCCACATGAAGACCCACTTTTCTTCAAGCATTTTATTCTGAATATATTTCTCTTGAGCCATGAGTTGAGGTTTTTCATTCATCTTGACGTGCCACACCTTGAAATCAACTCTATATGCGATTCTTAGGACGAATAAAAAAAACGAATCCTTGCATGCAGAGGGCTTATTCCATATTGCAGAGTATGTGTCTATAGCCTTAAAAGTTTGCCAGCTAAAATCTTTTGTTTCCAATCAAAAATGGACCTAGCCCTTTGTCTGGAGACATTTTCGAAATTAGTTTTCCTTTTACTACATTTAAGTTTTCAGTACTTGCAGCTTTATTCAAAACAAAACACATATCTTTGTCTTTTGATTTCTAAGCCGATACTATGGCAGCGTGTTAAATCAAAGAAGTTGATTTTTTATTCTCTTCTGAAAGCTCCGCCGCTAATTTTCGTTTTAGTCTTGGACCAGCGTTTTCATAATCCATTTTTGGTCAACCAGCTTTATTTCCGCAACCCATTGAAACGATTGAATACCGAGATTACTAGAAAAATATGAATAAACAAGAAAGAATGCTGAAGTCGAGTATGCTCGACTGCAAGATACCCTGTACAAAATCTATATGTACCTTAAGTTAGGTTCTATTTGACTACCATACATCATTGAATTGGATTTTCATAGAAAAACTTAAAAACCTGGGTATATCTTTGAATGGGGTTACACCTAAAATTTTGTTGGTCCTACCCATATTGGTCTATTTCATTGGAACTATCATAGACATAATTTATACTAAATTTAAATTTTCTAGAATAAAAAACCATGACGTTTTTATGTAAAAACCAAAAATTTTGGGGTAAATTTGTATGGGAGCTATACCCAAAATATTGTTGGTCCTACCCGTATTGGTATATTTTATTGGGACTATCATAGACATAATTTATACTAAAGCTAAATTTTCTAGAATAAAAAACAATGACGTTTTTATGTAAAAACCCAAAATTTTGAGGTTAATTTGTATGGGGGCTATACCTAAAATTTGGTTGGTTCTACCCCATATTGGGATATTTTATTGGGACTATCATAGACATAATTTATACTAAATTTGAACTTCCTACAATAAAAAACAATGACGTTTTTATGCAAAACCCGAAAATTTTGGGGAAGATTTGTATGGGGGTACTCCTTAAAATGGGTCTAGAGAAAACCCGTTTGTAAGTGCTTACTTGACGGCCTAGGAGAGTCAAAGTTTCAATTTTGAAAGCTCTACCTATTATAGTCTCCGAAATAATCGTTTTCATACGGCAGACAGCATGACAGACGGACAGACGGGGACGGACGGACAGACGGACGGACGGACGGACGGACGGACGACAGACAGACATAGCTAGTTCGACTCCCCCTTCCAATGCTGATCAAGAATATATATACTTTATGGGGTCTATCTTGCCCCCTTCTGTCTGTTACATACATTCACACAAACTTAATATACCCTTTTACCCTTTGGGTACAGGGTATAAAAACGAAGTGAATTGTGACAAAAAAATAAAATGTTTTCTGCCAAACTGTCGACCGGAAAATGCAAAATCTTACAATTGTTTTTCGTAAATATTATTTGTTGTGCAACTTAAAAATTTACAATAAAAGCAGTGTTTTTTTTTTTGATGTTGGTGTAGCGAAACAGTTATATAAGCGGCGTAAATCTCGCGAACAATAAATCTGTTCAGTAATCGCTGATTGTTTTTTCGCAAACTGTGATTTTATCACTTTTAGCAGTCACTGCGATTTTCAAGTGCAACTCAAACAGTTTTGTTCCAACCTTAGTTGGGTGTATATAGTCGTTGACAAATACGAGATATATAGTAATATTTAATTAAATGATTTTATCAATTTCTTCTTTTTATTTTCTGTAGTTACCTTCCGGTCCGGGAAAGACAGCTATCAATGATTTTGTATATATTGACTTATGTAGGTAATAATTAATCGTAGAAATTGCAGCATTTTCACACGCATGGTGAATATTTTTTCAGATATCTTTTGTCAACAAACTGTCCATTTTCGTTCCAATGTTGTCGCATCATAACACAGCAGGCGTGCGTCCATCGAAGAATGGGCTTTGTGGCATTTTCGCCGAAAGAGATTTCGATGAGAAGAAAAAACAAACGATTTAAAAAAAGCTTTAAAAAGTAACCACATTTTTTACAAAATAGGCTGATAACGCAGCGAAAAAAATGACTCAAATATGAAAATTTCATAGAAATATTAAAAAAGTTTTTAAATTATAAAAAAAACAAATTTAAAAACTATGCCAAATGCGTAGTTTAAGCTGCTTTAATTTTTTTGTTCAAACTTTAAATAATTTAAAAATGTTGCCATATAATGCAAAATATTATATGTAAAGACTTCAAATTAGCTTTTACTTTGTTTTATATATTTTTAGTGCAACAAAATTTTATATTTGAAATATTTGAAGCATTTAAGCAGCAAATTTATTTTTTCGCAATTTTCCTTTTTAAAAATTTTGCTCCCTCAATGCCAACAGTTTTTAAACAAAAAACCACAAACGATAAAGAAAATAATTTTTCAAAGCATACAAAAATTTCAAAGTAAATAGCGTTCAGAAAAAAAAATAATAATAATATTAATAAAATAAAAGCTAAAGAAATTAAAAATTAACATGCAAATTTATTTTAAACCACAAACTGCAAGAGTAACAAAAATGCACTACAAAAAAATCAAAAAAAATTAAAATAAATAAAAATAAGAAGCAAAAAATTATATTAAAACTGGTAAAACGCAAAAATATTAAAAATGCACAAAGAAAATATTTAATCATACATCTCGTTTTTTCCCGAATGTTTTTAACATCTTCCGACGGAATCCCTAGGCGTCTTATGGGGCTGATAAACGCCAATCCAAGGAGTCTCATTACACTGAACCATTTTTGAACCGATTCCCAGCCTTGGTTTAAATTGTTAACCCAGCTGAAAGATAGTGTAAAAAATAAGAGATAATTTTTTCATGCTATCTGTGAACTTAAACAAAGAGAGAAAAATATAGAAAGAGACAGATAATGAATACGAATACAGCACCTGGTTTAATTGCACCATGTTCCAATCTACAACCCAGAGAGCGAATCATCTGTATGTACTTTCCTGCTTGGTGAAGAGGGAGGCAACTACGCATTCTAGCGCTTTGGCTCAATCAATCTGTGGACGAATTTTAAAAATTCAAAAAGACTGATTTACGGTGGCAAATTTTTTTTATAAGCTTATATGACTGATTTCAGGCTGAAGAGAGAAAGCAGAAATGTACTGTACATATTTATCATTGAGTAGAGAAGCACTAAAGCGGGATTTTAAAAAATTTTGACCGGAGGCCTAATGGAGGCCTTGAAACCGGAAAAGCCATATCGGAATGAAAGAAAAATATTTTAGCCATGTTCAAGGGATATCCGAAATTCGGGCCCATTGGTGGACCAAAATAAGGGTGGTTTGACCAATTTTTTTTTTCAAAACTTTGACCCGGTGCTTAATGGAGACCTTGAAACAAGAAAAGCCTTATCTTTGGATTGAATATATGCAGAGACTTGAATTTTAAGGGATTTCAGATCTGGGATTTGGACCTGGGACCTATTGGTGGACCCAAAATAGAATTTTTGACCAATTTATATTTAGTCAACATATAGAAGCAAAAAAAAAAAAAAAAAAAGAGAACAAACGCAAGCAAAGCCACAGCTACATGCTAGTCTATATATGTTATATATAAAAAAGTCTATATTTTGATTGTCATTCCATAATTCGAGAACGGCTCGACCGATTGTCATTTAATTGTAGAGGAAGGTGCAGGGAGGAGTGATGATGGTTTGTTACTTTTGAAATCCAAAATCGGTCCAGCCATTCTAGAGCTATGATTTTTTTTTATAATACATATATGCACTTTACAGGGTCTATCATATCTCCTTCTGATTTTTACATATATTTGCACAAACTCTATGTACCTTTTTACCTTTGGGGTACTGCGTATATAGAAGCAGAAAAAAGTATGATTGATTAAAAAGGGGACGCTGGGAAAAGTTGCTTGGTGTCGCAAAATCATTTGAATAGAAATATTTGCGACATTCGAGCAAAGCCGGGTATTTCAACTAGTATAATATAAACTTAAATTAAAACAAGGAACAACGTTAACTTCGGTAGAACCGAAGCTCAAATACCCGTCATACGAATCCTTGAAAGTTTATGTGTGATCATCAGTGACTTAAATACATTTATAAATATATATTCGAAAATAATTACTTTTTCATACATTTGTTCGAAAATAATCGATAAGTTTGTATGGGGACTATGGATAAAAATGGGCGTGGCACCTCGGTTTTGTTCTTGGATGTCATTTGAAGAGTTTTTTTTCGCAAATTTGAGTGAATATTCTCATTAATAATACCTATTTTTATACAAAAATTCGAAAATGGGTGGTAAATTTGTATGGGGGCTATATCTAAAAATGGGCGTGGCAGCCTGGATTTAACAATGGATGACATTAGAAGTATTTGTATCTAAGTTGGTGTGACTACATTCATAAATATAGCTATTTTCATAGAAAAAATCCGAAAAAACGAAAAATTTGTATGGGGGCTATACCTTAAAATGGGCGTGGCACTTTGATTTTAACACTTGAACTGCTTAGGACTGAGAAAAGCTTAAGTTCCGAGTTTCAGGTCAATATCTTTAAAACTGAGCGAATGAAACGCATACATACAGACAGACGGACAGACAGACGGACACGACAGACGGATATGGCTAGATCGACTCGTCTCGTCGAGCTGATCAAGAATATATATACTTTATTGGGTTCTAAGATGACTCCTTTAATGCGTTACAAACTTTCTGACAAAATGATAATACCCTCTACACTATGTGTGGACGGGTACAAAACAACAATACCGGATCATAGTATATGTAACATGTTTACGAATATTTTGACGTAATTTAATTGCGCAAACTTTCCATGTTTTAATTATAGATGAAACTTTTTACTATAATTTTTAATAAATTTTCAATTATCTGATGAATGTTTCAATGAATGAACGACAGACACTAAGCTTTCAACTTGTTTAGAAGCTAGTTTAGCACAAAGCTTTATTGAATGTCGTCAAAATGCGGTAGTAGCATTGATCACAACATTTCTGAGCGCCAATAAAACAAGTTCTAAGCTATTTCCCTCGCTGCTGCTCAGCTATTGTGATGCCAGAAGCGTTTGTTGTGCTTTCAACTTATACCAAACGAGTTAACTGCGTTGTGCGCCATAAAATATAACCGATCTGCCATGCACTTCAATTGGGCGTTCACAATTGTCTACGTGAAAAACTTAAAATTAAGAAACTACTAAAAATTACTTCACTTAATGCATACAATAGAATGATGAACATTGCAATGTATTATAGCCTACACTCATTTCCATGGCAATTTCTTCAAAACGATAATATGACAGCATACAATATCTTTCGTATTTTACCAAATTTTAATGATTGATGGCTGAGCTGCATTCCAATTATTGAATACATTTTCAGTAAAACAACCTATTTGCTGTTGCAAGTAACTTAAAACCCGATTGCTATAACTCAAATAAACAAAATGATTTGTAGTTAGTGCCGCTAAATAACATTGATATTAGGGAAATACAGTGTAGATATTCCGAGCACATGCGAAAATTTATCAAACATAATTTGGCGTTCAATTGATTGCTTTGGTTGGTACACTAACTAATTGGTTTCAGAATTGAATTTTAACATGGATCAATCGAAATATTACTGCAACGATAATTTTTAGTTACTTGTTTCTCTAATCCATATTATGCGCAAATACCCGCCACACGAAACTTTAGTCATATTCTTGAAGGCGATCTTGTATGGAGTCTATATGTTATAGTGGCCTGATTCTTGTCATATCGGTAGCATATTCAAAGAATAACAGTAGAAGTGATTTTACCCAGATTGTTGTGAATATATCCATTAATAAGAACTATTTTCATACAAAATCTGAAAAATTGTATTGGGGCCATAACAAACAAGGAAGAACGCTGAAGTCGAGTATGCTCGACTGCAAGATACCCTGTACCCAATCTATATGTACCTTAAGTTAGGTTCTATTTTTCTACCATAACTCTTTGAATTTGATTTTCATAGAAAAACTTAAAAATCGGGTAAATCTTTGAATGGGGTTATACCTAAAATTATGTTGGGCCTATCCATATTGGTCTATTTCATTGGGACTATCATAGACATAATTTATACTCAATTTAAATTTTCAAGAATAAAAAACAATGACGTTTTTATGTAAAAACCCAAAATTTTGGGGTAGATTTGTATGGGGGGTACTTCATTAAATGGGTCTAGAGAAAAACCGTTTGCAAGTGCACACTTGACGGCCTAGGAGAGTCTAAGTTTCAATTTTGAAAGCTCTACCTCTTATAGTCTCCGAAATAATCGTTTTCATACGGCAGACAGCATGACGGACGGACGGACAGACAGACATAGCTAGTTCGACTCCCCTTCCAATGCTGATCAAGAATATATATGCTTTATAGGGTCTATCTTGCCTCTTTCTGTCTGTTACATACTTTCGCACAAACTTAATATACCCTTATACCCTTTTGGTACAGGGTATAATAATGGGAGTGGCACCTTGGTTCCTGACATACAAACTGTCTAGAAGCACAAAAGCTTAAGTTTAAAATTTCAGGTCAACATTTTTAAAACTTTTCGAAAAAACGCATTGCAACAGACGGACGGATGGAAAAGGACAGACAGGCAAACGATAGACAGACGGACATGGACATCGATTAGCCTTGTCGAGCTGATCAATAATATATACACTTTTGGGGTCTCCGATGCCTCCGTTAATGTGTCACAAACTTTCCGACAAACTGATAATACCTTTTCACACTATGTGTGACAGGTATAAAAATAAAACAAAGAAAGAAGGTTTTCCAAAGCAGCGCTTTCACGCCTTCTAAGTTTTAGCTCACGAGAGACTCATTCAAATGAAGTACAATATTTACATTTTTCTTCGAAATTATTGTCACGTCGGGGCAAGCTGATCAAGAGTTAAGATACATTATGCTGTGTTCAAGACTTTCATGCTAGTTGTGACGCGTATAAAAATGAATTAATGCAATTGGAAAAACATTTAAAGTTCATTTTCCCACTTTTTTTCATAAATATGCAATTAATTAATAAATACATAACTATCTCAATAAATGTTAAAATGTAGCTTTCAGTTAGTTTGTTTACTAGCCAAGAAGTTAGTTAAACGCCAAGCTTTATTGAAAACGGTCGAAATGCGGTCGTCGCCGCTAATTGACTACTTGGTCGCATATCTCGCTTTAAACTCGACAAAGACGCTTGCAAATTCGAATAAAACAAGTTCTGTATTACTCCCAAAGCTACCGCACGACTATTGTGATTATGTGAGCGCGCGTTGTAATTGTAATTTGTGGCCCGATGAGGCAAGTGTAAGATGCGGCAATACAAAGATTATAGTTTATGCACAAAAAATCAGTGTAAATTGCATGCGAGATAGCGCTACTGGCAACTCGACAACCGCCGACTTACAACTTTACTCGAGCAATGATGCAAAATGGCCGATTAGTCATGTTCTCCAATTGGACGTCTACAATTGTCAACGCAGCAATTTTCGAACTAAAGAAATACTCCAGGCGCTCGGTCTTATGCAGGCTGATACGGTTAATTTAATAAATGAAGCCACACGTATACGTTATACAGAACAGAATGTATTTGCAAATGCAAAAGCTGCAGAAGAATTGCAACATTTAAAAGTTAGCATCTATGCACAATCCAAACCCATGAACATGAGTGAAGTTATACCAGTCTATTATGAATATATTAAAACGCTCGAATTGCATTTGGAAGATGTTTCACACACACTTCCATTACAATTTTTCGTATATGTTCGTAATGTAAAAAATCTAATATGGCAGCATAATTTGCGTATTGGTCCGTCGCAACGTTTAATCGGACAACTACAACGTTTGCAAAAAATTCGTATTACATATTTGCAATATAATCTCGAATATACTGAACCATTAGATTTATGGTTTCATGCTATGACCGAGCTACGTACCATCGAATTGGAAAATACATTTTCAATGGAAATACGTAAAAATTTATTTGCGGGAGCAAGTAATTTAAAACGCATAACAATAACCAAAAATGAAAATTTACGCAAATTACCTGAACGTTTGTTATGGTATCAGCAGGAATTAGAGGAGCTTGAGCTAAATAATAATGCTATCGAGGAAGTGCCGAGTAGATTTTTCGAAGGCATGCGCAAATTGATAAAACTTAATTTGGCGCATAATCGTTTGGTTGCCTTGGAACAGTAAGTTATATCATGTACCCGAATGGTAAAAGGGTCTATTAAGTTTGAGCAAATGTATGCAACAGACAGAAGGCGGCGTGATAGACCCAATGCAAAATTCATATTCTTGATAAGCATTTGTATTAGAGTCGATATACAGTAGCTATTATTTTCGTTAGTCTGACTGCCAGTTCTGCTGTCTGCCTCTATTATCTCCGAGACTCAGAGAGATAAAGCCACCAAAACTGAAAATTAAGCTCTCCAAGGCCATCAAGTGGTCACTTACAAACGGGTTATCGCTAGCTCATTTTTTATGGGGTAAGGATTATGCCGATGTTAGTCCAAATGGAATATACCAATATAAATAGGAACACTAAAATTTTAGGTATAGGGGGTCTATACGTTCACAATGGATTTGGTGAAATTTGTATAGAGGCTTTATATTATATAGTACGGTCCTTATCGATAGTGTTCACTAAGGTGGACATTGGAACT
Source organism: Leucophenga varia (assembly GCA_018903435.1). Classification (NCBI taxonomy): domain Eukaryota; kingdom Metazoa; phylum Arthropoda; class Insecta; order Diptera; family Drosophilidae; genus Leucophenga; species Leucophenga varia. The sequence continues at coordinate 113,970 of JAEIFJ010000349.1, read as the reverse complement.
GCTTTTACCAATTTTTTAATTGATTTCATTCAGAATTATTTAATGTTTTCACACAAAAAACTCTAAAATGGCCGGTTGGTTTGTATGGGAGCTATACCTTAAAATGGACGTGGCACCTTGGTTTTGACATTGGATAACATAAGAAGTGTTTTTACCCGATTCGGAATGGGGGCTATACCTTAAAAAGGGCGTGGGCGTGAGACGTTTCGAGTTTCAGGTCAATATCTTTAAAACTAAGCGAATGAATCGCATAAATACAGTCGGACAGACGGACAGACAGACGGACAAACAGACGGACAGACAGACGGACAGACAGACGGACACACAGAAGGACATGGCTAGATCGACTCGTCTCGTCGTGCTGATCAAGAATATATATACATACTTTATAGGGTCTACGATGTCTTCTTTAATGCGTTACAAGCTTTCTGTCAAAATGAAAATAACCTCCACCCTCCAAAAAGGGTCTAAAAATACCAGGTATAAATTTCAGAAATCCATAGAACACGCCAAATATATATATTTTTTTTACCATCTTTCAACTGTTCCTAATATCAAGTCTCTAGTTCTTTTGAAGGGTAGGTCCAGGAGGTGACTTCTTTTGAGCCTTATTTTGTGTTGACTGTTGTCGAGTAAGTTTACCGCTATGCGTTACAAACTTTCTGACAAAACGAAAATACCCTCTACCCTTCAAAAAGAGGTCTAAAACTACCAGGTATAAATTGCAGAAATCCCATGAACACGCCAAATATATATATTTTTTTACCATCTTTCAACTATTCCTAATATCAAGTCTCTAGTTCTTTCCGATACCGAGTTATAACAAAAGTGTTTAAATATATGGTACATTCGATTTGGGTTCCTCAAGTGGCTCTAAAGTTCGAATTTCGAAAAATACCGAAATACCTCTTAAATATTTTTAACGACCTTTCAGATGAGCGTAATTTCAAGTCTCTAGGCATATGCATTCCAATGATGACTCAAATCGAAAAATAGCAAAGGAAAAAGTAAACCATTTTTATTTACCCGGATATGAATACTAGAGCCACCACTGCTCCAAAAAACATTGGAACTGTCGAAACAGTGAAAAATTTTTTAATATTAAACCGTTTCGAAATCTTATTTTTTAGACGTCTTTATAATTTTGAAGAGATATTAAAAAAGGTTTGTAGTTATTGTTGTTGTTTTTATATCTAAGTACTTATTAATCAGCCCTCGTATTGATTCGCTTTAAACTTGACTCTGTTTTAATTGTTCAGTAAAAGATGCTATTTCCCTTCCCTCCCCTACGATATTGTCATGAAGTGTGAACGATTGGTAGCAGATGAAATAATTTTAATTTGCGGAAAAACGAACATAGTCTATCGTCCGCAATTTACGTTGAAACCGTCCAAACGATGAGCCCCAAACCGGTTTCATTTAAAAGAAAACAATTCATTTAAGAAGCCGATTTTCTAATTTTCCGATACAAAAAATGTTTTGCTTTTTATTTTAAATAAACAAAAATAAAAAACAGCTGCTTTCAGCTTTCTCCAATAGTTGTAGGGTTAGATTAAAAAGGTGGTATTTTTTAGTATGTTTTTAAGTTAGCCCCAGCCCATTAAAAATGCTTTTGCTAAAAAATTTTTAATATTTTCATATTTTAAAGTTTTATATATTTTGTACTTACGAAATTTTTTCTTCTTTTAACTTTCAGTGGCTGGTCTCTGCCGCAAACATTACAGACGCTCGATATCAGTGATAATGATAAATTCGATAAGCTTACACTTTACGCAAAAATCTACAATTTATTGAAAACCGCTTAAATTCGCTTTATAATCCAACAAACTTTCATACACGAGCTTTTGTTTGCGCAACTAGTCGGAATGTAAAAATTAAAACTGGCGAACTAACACGTTGTGACTTTTTTGAAGACATAAATGGCAGAATATGTCACAAAGAATGTGATTGCTTCTTAGAAAATTATGAAAGACGTTCAAGCTTCATTGTAGATTGCAGCCATAGAAAACTTGCTGGAAGTGTACCAGAAATACCAATTCCAGTTGTTGGCAAAACAAAATTTATCATGAAACGTGGTCAATTGCAGACATTGCCGAAACGCATGCTTTATGGCTATGAAAATATAACAGAGCTGCATGTAAGCGAAAATAATTTAACAAAAATTGCAGGTGACACAATTGCCTTTAGAACTGAAGTATTTGGATGTGAGCAGTAATCAGCTGCAACAATTGAATACGGAAGTGTTACACTATCTGGAAGAGCGACAGCACAATTTAATGCTAAAACTTGGAAATAATCCATGGCTTTGTGATTGCAGCACAATGCCAATGCTGCGTTTAATAAAGCAACTCTCTACACGCATTGAGGATATTTTTGATGTCTATTGTCAACAGAATGCCAGTCGCCCAATGTTATCGTATAATGAAAACGAAATATGTCCACATATTGGAGTATTGCGCTTTTATTGATTTTATTGCCAATCTTCATTGTTATTTTGCTTGTTTTGATCTATAAGCAACAACTGAAAATTTGGTTATACGAACGTGAACTGTGTCTTTGTTGTGTTGCCGAAGCAGATCTGGATTGTGATAAACGTTACGATGCATTTATTTCATATTCGACCAAAGATAATGCCATAATACCCGATTTAATTGAAAAACTTGAACATGGACCACAACCATTTCGTTTATGTTTTCATGATCGTGATTGGATCGCGGGCGAATATATTACGGAGCGTATTGCACAAACTGTTGCCGAATCAAAACGTATTATTATTGTTTATCACCGAATTTTCTGGAATCGTTTTGGGGTCTAATGGAATTTCGTTTAGCATATCAGGCATGTTTGGAAGAGCGTCGCAAACGTTTAATTATTTTAGTCTATAAGGAACCAGAGAATTATGATAAGTTGGATGAAGAAATGAAAGCTTATCTAAAACTGAATACATATCTTAAGTATGATGATCCAAATTTTTGGCGTAAATTACGCTATGCAATGCCGCATATGGGACGTAAAATGAAAGGTTCAACAAGCGGCATAAGCGAGCAAATTGCTGATGCGCAGGAATTAGAATATAAATTTTGAAAAAAAAAAAAAATTTAGAAATAAATTTTTGTTTTTTTTTTTTAACTTTAAAATGATTTACAATCAGTACAATCGAAATAAATTAAAATAATTTACAATTATTTTACAAAAATAATCAAGAACAGAGATTTCACCAGTTTAATTCAGGTCTGAAGGGTAGGTCCAGGAGGTGACTTCTTTTGAGCCTCCTTGTGTGTGTGACTGTTGTCGAGTAAGTTTACTGATTATCATGATACTCCAATCCGGAGATGAAGCGGGTTCCGTATTTACGAATTTCGTTTCGCACAGATCTGTGGATAACGGAGTTTCTGACGTTGGTTGGCGCAATTATGATCCTGCGGAACGCGCTGTAAGTTTCAATGTTGGATTCGGCTGCCGTCCCCCAGGTTGGATACCATAGGTCCATATGGGCGCTTTTGTAAAGCAGTATTTTATTGCAGTGCTCAGCTCAGATCTCCTGCCGAGTAGCCAGTTTAATTTAGCTAACTTTAAATTTAGCCTGCCAGTTTAGAAGCCTGTCTAGGATGAGGCCAAGATACCTTGACTTGTCCACCACTGGGAGGAGAGCACCATAATGGCTGACTGGGGGCAATTGAGCCTGCGGGTCGCAAAAGTCATATGAAGCAACTTTTCCGTTTTCACGGAGATGTTCCATCTCAGCAGCCAGGGTTGCAGCATGTCTAGTTGCCTTTGGATGATTTCGGACGCCTCCGAGCAGTCCGCTGCTGAGGCGATGACGGCTGTGTCATCAGCATAGGAGGCAACAAGGAGCTGCTCATGTTGAAGTACATGTAGATCCGCAGTAAAGAGGGTATATAATCGGCCCAAGCACGCTGCCCTTTGGAACGCCAGCCCTTACGTTCTATCCTCGAGTTTTCACACCGGACATAGAAGCATCTGTCCAGAAGGAATGATTTGAGTATTAGGTAATATGGAACCGAAAGCAGGAGTTTGAATTTGTAAAGTAGTCCAGAATGCTATAGCCGATCAAACGCCTGTTTCACATCCAAAAAATACCACAGAGGAGTACTTCTTATCCTCAATCGAGCAGAGGATCTTTTGAACAACGCAGTGGCATTACTCAGTTGTACCGTGATGTCGCCGGAATCCAAATTGATGGTCTGGAATCAGATTGCATTCTTCGAGTAACGGCAACATTCTAGCCAAAAGTATTCTCTCGAATAATTTGGAGTGTATGGACAACAGACTGATTGGACTGATTGTTAGGAGGCAACTTCATGTTTCGGTTTCCAAGGTTTCGGGATCATAATAATCTCCGCACACTTCCATTTAAATGAAAAGTGGCTTAGGTCAAAGATCCTATTGATGGTACTAGCCAGCAGCTGGACTACTCTATACGGGAGACACTTTATGGTGAAAATTTTTTAACTACTTTGCTCTGCCTCAAATAATAAAGTTTTTGCTTGGAATCTATTTTTGTAGTTCGAGAAACCCACATATTCGTATCATGCTCGACTGCAGCACTTTTCATGTTTTATTTTTTCATAATTATATCCTTTGCACATAATTGCATTGCAATTTTTATTAATCAAAAATTCAATATGTGAGATTGAAATTTAAATTTTTAATAATCTTTATTTAATTTGTTTTTTTTTTTACAAATTGTTCAAAAAAAAAAAAAGTAATTATAATAAGAGATGTAATAACATGATTTACCAAAAGAACAACAATTTTAATTAAGTAAATTTCATTATTATAAAAAAAAAAAATATATTTAAATTATGGTAAAAATATTCCCAAACAAACTTGACCACATTCGAATTTCTCTGATATTATACGTACTTGACATGAGCAGATTCAGTGAAATCGAATATTAAAAATGGTAAATATTTTTTTAATGCATTTTTATTTGTTGTCCTTCGTACGGCAAAATTTCCCCATCTCCTGCTGCATGGTTTGGTGTCATTGTCGAGTGGCATTTCAATATTTATGCAGTAAATGTATAAATTGCTGTAAGAGCGTCAAGCAAATGCAAATAAATGAAAATGTGAATGGGATGTGATGCGATGTCATCTGATCCTTGTGAAAAGGTTTTCTTTTTTTCTCTTTTTTTATGTTATACACTGCCACAATTAAATGCTGCGCAAAGAAAACTGACAGAAAGCATTAAGGACATACAGCATATGTTGCAAGTTGTCGTTGAATTATATTCCGTTTTATATGTCTCGACTTTGGTTGTCCTTATGCAAAAAGTTGAAGTTAAAAGTGGCTTTAACAGTCGAAATGTTGAACAGCTGCTGTTGGCTTGTCACATCGCATCAACGTAAATATGAGTTTCGAGTGTAAACGTGAAGAAAAGATATGAGAAAATATTTTATTTACATACGAATATATTTATTCGCTATTGAAGCGATAGCCTTGGAATGAAATGAATGATAATGAAAGCGTATTATATGTATTATCAAATTGAATGTTTTCAATGCACTATGGGCGACTTTTCTGTTTTGTAGACCTCAGACAGTTCTTCCAAAAAGAACCTTCCCAGTAATTCAAATCATATTCCAAATAAGGCTGAACATCTGCAAAGAAAATGCTCAACGCTCTTCTCCTCGTCAGTGTTATAACAGTTTCTGCAAATATCAAGTGTCTTCTGAAATGTCTTCCAATAAGACAATGGTCTATTGTCAGCAATGAGATACTACTTCTATCCAATTTCAAAATGACCCTGGTTCATAATATAAGAACGATTGTTGAGAATAATTGTTTTCATATCAGTAGTTTGGTTTTACCACAAAGAACAATAACGCTATGGATTAAAGAGTGGGGCATCATCGGAAGCATACGAGCTGATTATCAAAATATCAATCTATAGATCAAAGAGGTATGTTATAAAAGAACATAAGTTGTGGTCGCTCATTTATCGACAAAGTCATATTTTATGACTATAAGTCTAGCACGTCCTTTTAAGAGCTCACTTATTATACGCATCAATTCGATGGCAGAGCTTCAGTGAAGCGAGTCTTTTACTCAACACCGATGTTACAAAGTTGAACTGCAGCGTTGGGTCTGACCAAATACAACTGAAATAGTAAGAATAGTAACGCTAGACTACAAAATACTAAAAGGAATAGTCGCGTGTGGCTTTGAATAATAAATTTCTTTTATATTCCATTGTATGATCGTTACACATCTTACTATTTCTCTGGTTTTTTGAACCAGCGTATACTCAGAAGACTTAGTAATGGGAAAAAGTTAACTCTCTTCCCGCTCTCTGCAGTGTATTCCACATCCAAGTTCTTGCGATAATAGTTGGCTGCGATCTTCTGGTTCAAATAGGAATCTGCGACATATGCGACTTTGATTTTTCGTTCAGCGATAGAACAATTATTCCATTGATAGGTCCCGGAGATAGATTGGGACAAGTGGCCTCTGCGCATTAATTGAAGTCAGTCGTAGTACCGACCTTGAATGTTTATGTTTAAAATCATCAAATCTCGTATATAGTACCGGCTGCATTAGGCTAGTTGAGCCTACTCAAAACCAGCTCGCACCGTTCAGAAAATGCGTAAATGTTGGATAGCTTAATTAGCGATTGAAACTGCCATCGTCCAAAAAACCGCACTCTTTACAACCTAAGTGTGTGCCACAGAAAGTCTTCTAACGTTTCTGGAATTCCTAACGGGATTCCTAATCTGCACGCATGCTCCCTAATGGACCAATGGCCATTTAGAGTTGCTGGTAAACGAGCAAGATCTTTTTGCGTCTTACTTTGGCCAAATCAATCAAGATTTTCTACAACTATCTAGAGTTATTCAATTGTTCGTAGACTTTCATGGTCAGAGGTGTTCGCGAGTTAGTTTCCGGGAAAATCGCTATGCTCAGCGACCCACAAGAGAGCCAGCTGTATTCAGCTAGTTTTTGCAGTCTTATAACAATTTCGATTTGGTGACATGAGTGCCTAGAGCCTTTATTGCAGCTTGACTGTCTGAGAAGATGAAAACCATTCTGTCGCGAATGTTCAGTTCTACGAGCTGCTCATAAGCTGCAAATATAGAATAGACACCCGCTTGAAAAAGTCTGCAAAGACTCGTTTGCCGAAAGGACTTTTTGACGCCCAGGTCCTCCGAATATACTCTAGAGCCTACAACACAGTCCATCCAATTGCATTCCATCAGATAAGCCATCCAGTGCGGCCTTATGGGCAAAAATTTGTGAAAGGATTTGTCGAGCCGATGAACTCAACTGGGAATTTTGGCAAAATGGAACAACGGCCATAAATTGTAGATGACCAGAGAGATGACTTTGAGGTGACATTTCCTAAATGTACACCTCTATAGAAGACAGAAGAAAAAGCAGTACGTTAAAAGCCTTTGTGGGGCTGGTTTGAAGTGCTCCTGAGACTCCTACACATGCAGATCTTTGAGCCACAACCACATCATCGTCGTTACGTCCCAACTCTTGCCGAATAGTTTTGAGAAGGCAATCGTTGCACTCTTAACCCATTCCTCGATATTATCTTTTCAATTTAATTTTTAATGTAATATCAGACCCACGTACTTGGCTCTTCTGGATTGAGACAATTGTGTGCATCTTAACTTAGGTTGATTGAAGTTGGGTATTTTTTTATAGGTTGGTGATTATCATTAATTTGATCTTAGCTAAATTGACTCTAGTCTACAACTCGTAGCTACAGCGCCAACTCCAGTATGCTACTGAGCACTTCAGGGAACGGTCCAGACACTAACACTACAATGTCGTCCGCATAGGCAACAATTTCGACGCTTTTTCTATGCCTTAGTATATTGTCTAGAGTAATAAGCCTTAGGAGTGGGGAGAACCCTTGCTTATTCTTAGATAAATTAGTTGGAATATAAATTATTTGGTTGCCAGTTTTCACTATATCCTTTTAAACTGCGTCCTTTCTCTAACTGTGCAGGTTGTTCCAATCAGTTAAAGGAGATCATAAACGAGAATTATGGTAACAAAATTCCTTTTGTCTCGCAAGATTTTGTGAGTTGGCAACTCAAATTTTTTAATGCTTTCAATGTAAAAAGAAACTTTTGAATAAAAAAGATTCTAATTTCATTTTCATAAATTTATTCCATTTTAATGTAACGAAACAAAGTACAAGCAAGCTTATCGGTTTTAATTTGTAAATATTGTTTAAATATTTTCTTTTGTCTTTAATTTAATAAATAAATTGTGTATTTTTTTTTCAGTATATTTTGTAGCTGCTGCTGCTTCTTTACATTCAACACATACGCTGCTGCTTGAGTGAAACAAAATTATGCAAATTATGCGTAAGACGCAACAAAGTTCGAACAAACTTTGTTTTGTATTACATATGAAAAACCATAAGTATAACCCTTTCCGGTACGGAAACTTTGTCTTATGACATAAGCGCCAATATAACTCATACGCAGTGTGCTCTAACTAGCTACTAAGCGCATTTTGTCTCTGTTGAATATGCAAATTATGTTTAAATGTACTTCGTGGCACTGATGTTGCGTTGGGTCAAACAAACAATAAAAAAAAAAACCTAAGCAAACACGCAACAAATTTAGACATTTTTTCGCGTTAGAGTATAAAAAAAAGGAAAAAAGAACGCTGTGTAAATGATGAAATAGGGATAAGCGCTCAGAAGCAAACAAATCTGTAGCATATTTTAAGGCGCGAACGCTTACAGCGTTTTCCAACGTGTTTTCGTTTTTTTTTTTTTTATCATGTTTTACTTAATTTAGTTTAATTTTTTTTCGCTTTATTTTATTTCATTTAAATTTCATCGCGTTTAGCATACTTTGTTTCATTTTGAAGGTTGTCTGAAGTTTGTTGTTTGCATAATAAGCGAACTTGTGCTTTATAAATGCGCTTATATAATTTTATTTACTTTACAGCATAACACTGTGTGTATATCTACTTGTCTTTTTTTTTTTTTTTGTACTCTTGCTGCAGGTTGTCTCATAAATAATTCATTGCTATACAAAATAATGCGAAAACTTTTCGCAAGCAACTATTTCTTTAAAATATTTTAAGCGTCTTTTTTTTTTTTTTTTTTTTGGTTAGGTAAGTGTTTTGCAGTTATTAAGCAAAAAAAAAAATTAGGAAAAATGAATAATTAGAAAAATTTATGCTGCACTCGAAGAAGCAAGGCTTAATAATTTATACAAAAATTGTATGGATTTTATAGTTTAACCTTTTCGAGAAAATTTTGTTAATTCTTAGAATTTATTATGCGAAAATTTTCAAAATTAATTCTAATGCCAAAAGCCAAGTGTTGTGAAACTGGTTGGCAAGGGAGCTGGATTTTTAGATTTTTTAAAATTTTGAAAATGTTAAAATTTTTTACAAAAAAATAAAAAATTAATACACTTGCACTGGTGCATCACTTGCGTTCACCAACGCAAATTTGAATCAAATTACCTAAAAAATCCCAAAAAAAAAAAATATAATTTTTAAGACAGAACGAAAATTGATTCATAAATTGTCGATAATGAGAGAATAGTCGATCTTACCATCGTCTGTCCGTCCAATGTAAATTAACATAGTCGCTCTGAAAATTCTTCGAATCCTTCTCTATTTCTATTCATTCCAAAGATATGGCTTTTCCAGTTTTAAGGTACCCCACCTGAAATTTAAAAAGAAAAAAATTGAACAAAAATTTATTTAGGATGCACCAATGGATACCAGGTAAAAATTTTGTAGATCGCTTCAATACGTCTAAAAGATGCTCAAATTAGAAATGTATTAAAGTACTGAACTCACCTATTATCTAATTATACCAGACAAAAAGTTGACCACAATCTACTAAAATTTCCTAACGCAATTTTCTATGAAAACAATCTCATTAGAAACCTTGTCTACATACAACGAAATCACTTTCGTAAAGTCACATAGTGTGAGATCCCATAAAGTATATATATTATTGAGCTCGTCGAGACGAATCGATTTAGCCATGTCCGTCTGTCTGTCCGTCTGTTTGTCCGTCTTTCTGTCTGTCTGTCCATCTGTCTGTTGCAATGCGTTTTTCTCGGAAAGTCTTAAAGATATTGAGCTGAAATTTTTGACTTAAGCTTTTTGTGTGTTTCTAGGCAGTTTGTATGTTAAAACCAAGGTGCCACGCCCAGATATAGAGATATAGCCCAATATTTTTTTTATGAATATAGCTATTATTTATGAAAATTTGGGTAAAAAATTTTCTAATATCATCCAACATCAGATGAAAGGTGCCACGCTCATTTTTGTATATAGCCCCAATACAAACTTACCACTTTTTCGATGTTTTGTATGAAAAAATATATTATTTATGAATGTATTAACTACAAATTGTGTAAAATCACTTCTAATGGCTTCCAACATCAAATGAAAGGTGCCACGCCCATTTTTACATATAGCCCTCATACAAACTTACCACTTTTTTCGATGTTTTGTATGAAAAAATATATTATTTATGAATGTATTAACTACAAATTGTGTAAAAACACTTCTAATGGCTTCCAACATCAAATGAAAGGTGCCACGCCCATATTTACATATAGCCCTCATACAAACTTACCACTTTTTCGATGTTTTGTATGAAAAAATATATAATTTATGAATGTATTAACTACAAATTGTGTAAAAACACTTCTAATGGCTTCCAACATCAGATGAAAGGTGCCACGCCCATTTTTACATATAGCCCCCATACAAACTTACCACTTTTTTCGATGTTTTGTATGAAAAAAGATATTATCTATGAATGTATTAACTACAAATTGGGTAAAAACACTTCTAATGGCTTCCAATATCAGATGAAAGGTGCCACGCCCATTTTCTTCATATGAACCCCATACAAACCTAGCGCCCATTTTCAGATTTTAAATGAAAATAGATCTTTTTTATGGATATATTCTCTTCAATCTGTGAAAAACTCACTTCTACTGATATCCTATGAATATGCTACCGATATGACAAGGATCGAGACACCTATAACATATAGATCCCATACAAATTCACTTTCCATTTCTTTTATATTTTCAAGAAAATGATTAAAGTTGCGTGTGACGGGTATTTGAGCTTCGGTGCTACCGAAGTTATCTTTTTTCTTGTTATACCCTGTACCCAAAGGATAAAAGGGTATATTAAGTTTGTGCGAATGTATGTAACCCTATAAAGTATATATATTCTTGATCAGCATTGGAAGGGAGTCGAACTAGCTATGTCTGTCTGTCCGTCTGTCATGCTGTCTGCCGTATGAAAACGATTATTTCGGAGACTATAAGAGCTAGAGCTTTCAAAATTGAAACGTACACTCTCCTAGGCCGTCAAGGGTACAATTACAAACGGTTTTTCTCTAGACCCATTTTAAGGAGTACCCCCATACAAATCTGCCCCAAAATTTTGGGGTTTTTGAATAAAAACGTCATTGTTTTTTATTCTAGAAAATTTTAATTTAGTATAAATTATGTCTATGATAGTCCCAATAAAATATCCCAATATGGGTAGGACCAACAAAATTTTAGGTATAGCCCCCATACAAATTTACCCCAAAATATTGGGTTTTTACATAAAAAAGTCATTGTTTTTTATTCTAGAAAATTTAAATTTAGTATAAATTATGTCTATGATAGTCCCAATGAAATAGACCAATATGGGTAGGGCCCAACAAAATTTTAGGTATAACCCCATTCAAAGATATACCCGATTTTTTAAGTTTTTATATGAAAATCCAATTCAATGAGGTATGGTAGTCAAATAGAACCTAACTTAAGGTACATATAGATTGGGTACAGGGTATCTTGCAGTCGAGCATACTCGACTTCTGCGTTCTTTCTTGTTTTTATTTTATTTTGTTTTTTTTTTTCGTTTTTTCGTCTTCGCTCAATGTACGAAACGAATTCTAAACGGTTTAAACTATACGAAAAATTTCGTTAATTGTACGAATGCTTTCTATAAATTAAAAACAGAATTCAGGAATCACACAGACACCATTTCGGATTTTAAAAAATCCTTTTAAACTTCATATCTTTCACGTTAAAACTATGTAGTTAGCGTAGCTGCTTGCATGTGACGGTTCAAAGTTAGACTACGGTGGGGGTTACGTTATATACTCAGAGAAAGACTTCCATTTCACAGATTTATTTTTTTGTATTCGAGGTGAAACTCCAAGCGCCTAATAAAAAAGTCAATTTTTACAAAACTTAAAATTGAAATACTCCTACCATTCGGGTAGAGGGTAAAAAAATATTTATTGTAACTCGTTTTTTTTTTTAGATAATTTTCCATATATAACTTTGTCTTATGTTGCTTTGCTGGAGTATCTAATTTCAATTAAAATTCAACTGAAATTGGTTACTCAAGCAAACAACAACAACAAGATTAGTTATATGTTTGCGAGATTTGTTGACATTAAATAATCCAAACGTTTTTTCTGTTTTGTTGTTAATTTAAAGAATTTCTGTTTAAATTGATCGATCTCCTTATTCGAATGCAATGGCGGCCATAAAGTTGTGTAGCAGAGACGTCTTTAAAGCAAAATATTTTCAATAAAAATTATACGTTTCCAAAATTAGAAATGCCTTACTTACATTTGTGCAAAAACTCCTCAAGTACAGTCGGCTTATTCAGAATTATTTGTTTCATTTCTTGTACAAATTGTTGCTCATAGCGTTTTTTTGACTCCGTATAACGTTTTTGGCACATCAAGTCACTGAAACGAAGAAAATATTTTAAAAACTTTAAGCATAAATACAAAAAAAACTTACTAGCTAAAATTTAACATATTATAACTCGGATGTTCACTTATATCAGCAGAATCATGAAAACGAAGTTTTCGTTTTGAATATTGGCCTATTTTATAATTTCTGTCAATTGTGCCTTTAGAGGATTTCCTATGGAATGCGCTAGTCGAGGTAACACTCATCCGTGTCATATCGGTAAGGCGTGGCATGCTCCATGTTGATAAGCGACTAAAATTCGGTTCTGACAATTGAAATACTTTTTCGGCCATCGTTATAGCTGGAAACATATCGTTTTGCGTATATTTTGCCATTGATCTTATTTTTTTATTTTATTATTTTTTGTTTTTTTTTTTTTTATAAAAATATCTACAAAAAAATCTTTTTGATTAAAAAAGTACTCTACAATATATAAAAACAAATATAAAAGTAATATGAATTGTAGTTCAAAGAAAATTCTGTGCAGATCGATTGATTTATTCCGGTGAATTTCAAATAACGTTTAGGAGTACCAATAGTACAATGGATACTTATTGACTACCATTAAAATTAAAAAAAAAAATTTTAAAATTTGATTTAAATTTTTGCAACAAATATTTTGAATGAAAAATTTTTACAATTTTCACTTTTTATATAAATTTGCATTGAAAATAATTTAATTAAAATACTTCCGTTTCTTAACCTAATCAAAATTAAGCCTGAGAAATATACCCAAAATATATATGTATTTTTTTCAATAAAGGTCTCCCAATATATTTTTATATTTTTTAGAAAATAATGATGTGTCGATATGTTTTTTTTATTCGGTGTTCCAATTTGAATAGTTTCAAAATTTTTTATTGAACCACCTTAATCAAAATAAATCAATTAGTAATTCCCGAAATCTACCGGAATCGCAAGATTTTGCAATTTACTTTTCAAATCGTTAATTTTAGTGTTCCGAAAATCGCAGCTTTTGGACTAAGTAAAATAAAAAATAAATGCATAATTTTATACAAAGATGATACTATCGATTATTCAAAAAAATACATTTATTTTATTCTGGTATGTTTTTGGATCGTTTCTGAATTTAAATTTAAAATAATTATTTTCTATCTAAATATCTTTTATACAAGTTGGTGAATAGTACTATTAGGCCGTCTATACCTCTCTCCATACGTGATATTTATAATACCGCAGTATTAAAACAGCAGTCGAATAGTTATGTCCCAAAAATTAACATAGTTGTGTTATTAATTAATTGAAAAATATCTGAAAAAAAATAAGATTATACTGTATAAAAATTTGGTATAGACGAGCTTGAAAAAATGTTTTAAGTGGTTGTGTCTTTCAGAGCATTGTTGTATAGAATCGAATCATACGACAAATCAACAAGTTGGTTTAATATAGTTATTTTGACAATTTTCGATTTTGTTAGACCGATAACCTTTTAATGAGTAACCGATAACAGATTTTGTCAGGAACAATGCATAAAAACATTTTGGAAATGAAACATAACTTTTGCGATTGACAGAGCACCAATACCAAATATCAAATCGTACGAATTTACTAAATCGTAAATCGCAAAATTTGCGATTAAGAGAACATGGCCTAATGTTCAGATTTTTACTATGAACTGTCTTCAAGTTTTTGCATTTGCCATAACACTATTTTACAGATAAAATGCATAAAAACTTTTATACCTTTTATACACTACGTGTGAAGAGTAACTAAAACCTTGAGACGTATTCATATTGACTTTGCTATAAACAAAATATATAATTACAAAATAATAACGAAGAAGTAGTTCACACCTGCTAACATATTTAATTTTTGACGACGAGACAAACCACTCAATCACTTTAATAGTTCAACAACAGTATATCTCCGCATTTAAAAACTTTAATTAAATCTAAAATTTATTTAGTTCTTATTTAATAAAAAATAAGCTTTAAGTAGTCTGCGAAATGTGTGATTTAAATTTCATAAGTTTCGACTTTTGCTAATTGCTAATTAAAAAAAGAAAATAAATAAATAAATATAAAAATAAACACATTATATATATGCTTAAGAGTCTATTAACCTCATTTAAGGATAGTTCAGCGACAACAGTAGAGGCATCCTTTTTCCATTTAGAGCAATTTTATAAACGCTAAACTAGGCAAAATATCCAAAGTAACAAGTGTAAAGAGTAAAGATTCCCGCCAGCTATGATGAAAATGGAAAAAGTATCTTTTGCTGTTCAAAGTTGAGTGTTGCTTGTTGGCGCATTTACACAAACACCTAAACACACATACACACTTATATACATATGTATGTGACAACTGCAATGTAACAGTAACAAAAAAAAAAAAAAAAAAAAAAAAATAAAAAAGGGAAAGCTTTGTTGCACTTCAATTTGCAATTGCAATTTAAAAAGCATAAAGAAAGAAAGATGGATTGACAGATTGTCAACGAGTTGCAAAAATTGCACAAAGCTTTGCTAACAAGATGCTAAAATGTGCTTTTAGAAATGTTTGATTGATTTAGTGTCACCTTTTTCTAGCAATCAAAATGAAAATTGTTTCTATGCTTTCGTAAATTTTTTTTTTTATGGAATAAAAATAAATCAGCTACTCAGAATTTGATCACAACATATGAAAAATCAAATCTTAAAATAAATTTAAAGAAATTAAATAATGGTTTTTATGCCAAACTTTTTATAAAATTTATAAGTTTTACAATATTTGTTAAAATTGTTAATTGTCTGTAATTATTAATTCACGCCAAAAGTAGGCTCTAAATTTTTATAGGCTTTGTAGTTTTTGAGACAAATTGCCTAGGAAAAAAAAAAAACACTGAAGTTTAATATTTCAGGTAAATAACATTTAAACTTTCTGCAAAAAAAACTTAATGAAACTGACGCACGGACAGACAGACAGACGTACAGACATATATGGCTTAATCGATTCGGAAATTATTTTCTTTGATTATTGTGGTGATGTTCGCTCTGAGTTTCTCCCGGATGGTGAAACGGTTATGTAAGATCAACTCGTGGACTTTGCACGAAGCGAAGGTGTGATTTTACAGGAGTACACATTCAAAAAACTCAATAAGTACCATCGTGCAACCACCGTATTGGACAAACTTTTTCCCTGTTCCCAAAACTAAAATTGGCTCTTCGGAGAAGGCGTTTTGAGTCAAACGATGCCATCAAACAAAATTCGCTGAAGCAGCTGAAGGTCACAGTTTGCGAAAAAACAATCAGCGATTACTGAACAAATTCACTGTTCGCGAAGACTGATGCACAAGAGCGCCGATAAATGAACATGTTCACTGAGGAACACGAAAATCACAAAGTGATTTTTTTGGCAACACTAATTTTAAGTGCTTTCATGATTCTCTTCCTGCCAAAACCAGTTTTCGCGTAAAAATGCCGAGATTGGTAGTGATAGATATTCAAAGTGGTATTATCCATGTTAGAATGTCAGTCACAGTGCCGCGCATGGCAAGCTCGTCTGCACTACAATTTCCGTCCTGTGTATTACTATGTCCTGGAATCAAGTCGAGGTGGGTGCTACAGCTAAAAAAACTGAAGCACTCAGTGGTAATTTTGGAATTACTCAAACAATAACGCAGGTGATCTGAGTCTATAAACACCTGTTTAGTAAGCGTTGTTCTGTGTGAACTTCAATCGATGGGATGGGATTTAGAAGTCGCGACTCCTATGTGCTATGCATTTTCTGGAGCACAACCCAGGTTGTAGGCAAAAGTACATATCTTTTCGGATATTCAGGCTGCCTTAAAAGCACTTGACTCTTACAATAAAACATCCAAAACTATCTCACAGTGCCGCAAATCTCTCAACGAGATGGCTAAGCAATGGGATATTTGCCGCACATGGGTTCCGGGTCACCAAGATATTTTTGGTTATTACGAAGCAAATAGATTGGCCAGAGAAGGTACGAATTTCGTTATTCCTCCTTTGAGGAGTTCGACTCGAATTCCCATGGCCTCTCTGAAGCTGCGAGTGAAAGAGGAAATAATCAGAATAGCAGAGACTAGAAGGACCACAAACCCCAAATGTAATATCTCGAAACTTACGTGGCCAGAGTATAGCACCAAACGAGCAGCCCAACTCATGCGCCATACTAGACAGACCCTATCCATGGTGGTGGGCGCTCTTATGGGTGAATGCCTGGTGGGAAGACATGCCGTCCGACTAGGGGTAGCATCAAATGACTTCTGTAAGAGCTGTAGAAACGAGGAAGAGGAGGAGACAGTAAAACATTTTCTATGCCACTGCCCAGCCCTTGGGAGAGTAAGGTTTACCGTACTTGGTAGGCCGTTTCTCGATAGTCTGGCGGAGATTGCATCAGTCAAGATTGGTGCAGTAGCCACCTTCATAAGGAAATCGAGCTGGTTCGAGTAGGAGGATAATAAAGAGGGATCATATGGTATCACAATGGGGCCTTTTTGGCCTAGGTGACGTCTGTGTTCGAGGATAGACTTCCACTGTATAATGAATTAATGATGGGTTTGGATTGATATGGAGTTCGAGTTGAAGCTGACGTAATTTATGAGAGTTTTGAATGCATATTTATAAGTACTACCAAAGCCATCGACTAAAATAGTAACTCCATTAAGCTTTGTAGTAGCTACAGTTTTTGCTTACTTGAAATACATTTCCAAAACTAAAAATAACAACAAAAACAAAAGCTATTGGGAGCAATTCTGTTGCGAAAACGAAATACAATTTTTGAAGTTAGCAAGCAAATCAAAAACAAACAACGCGATCCATTGGCAACAATTCGTTCGTTATGCCACAAAGTGCCATAAAAGTAAACAAAAGAAATACAAAAGAGAATGTTGTATCGCAATAAACTTGACTATAAAATGCCAAATACCCTGCAATAAGCAAAAAAAAAATAGTAAATATATGCATTTGCAAAACGCAAGTGAGAACGAATAGATTAAAAAACGTTTTACTTCATATAAAAATTAGCACGCGCGTTTTCAGAAGAAAGGAAAATCTTAAAAAAAAATATTTCATAAATATTTGTGCCTGTTTTCTAAACATTTCGGTGTTTATTTTTTTTCCCTCTCTCAGTGTTGCGTTTAAGGTATTTTAAAGTCAAGTATACCTCTCTGCATAGCGTTCATAAAACAAATATTGCAAATGTGAGTGTAAAGTTTTGCGAGCAACACGTTTCCTATTAACGTTGATTTTCCTGAACTTTCACTTGACTCCTTTACATGCTTCCTCGTCTTCTTCTTCTTCTTGACTAAAACGAACACCATTTTCAGAAAAGCTTATGTTATATGCAGCTGCAACATGCTGCTGCAATTTAGTATGTGCTGCTGCTCATGGAACGGAATCCCCCATTTTGCCCAGCAGTTTGCTGTTTGTAGTGTCTGCTCTTTTGAATTGCTGCAGTCGAGCAGCATACGTGTCGAATTGCAAATAATGCCATTCGTAAATGTTTTACATTGTGGCAGAAAACTAAAAAAATAACAAAAAATAACAAAACAAAAAAATGCTTCCAGCAATTTTCCATACATTTTTTATTTATATTCACTTGTAGCTGGTTTGCTTTTGTTATTGTTGTTGTTGCTATTGTTGTCATTCACTTGTCGACAACATAATCATATTAGCAACATTTTGTCAGTAAACTCTGCCATTTGCTTTTTTTCTTTTGTTTTGCCAGGGTTGCTTCTTTATTGTATCTTTTACTGCAAAATATAAAAATAGCAAATTACTTTTATAAGAAATATAATACTGAAGCAAATTAAAATACTTTATTTGAATGTTAATTGCAGAGGTTTGTTCGCTTTACAATTTCTTATTACAGCTGTTAATTGTTGTAACCGCCCTCGTTATTAGTATTTCAGTTGCTGCTGCTGTTACTGTCATTGGAATTGCACTTCAACAGTTTTACTAGGTCGCGCAGTTTTGTTCAACATTCAACATACACACACACTCATCATTTTTATGGTTGTTTTAACCCCAAAGGTTGTTCATGCAACATTTTGTTGACACGCATGCATATATTTTTTATTTGTATGTGTTTGTGTGTGTTGTGCATCTAATATAATTAAATGGGCTGGGTTAGTAAGTATTCGACTAAGGAGGCAGTTTTTAATAGTTCATTTGCTCCCTCACAAAATATATTCTACTAATTTAGATTTTTTTTTTTAATAAAATATATTTTATAGCTAGACCATTCCATTAAAGCAGAAATATAAGATCCCAGTTCTAGGAAATGTGCCCTATGTAAATAATTATATTACTAAATAAAGAGAAAAAAAGTACATGTAAGTGATGAAAACTTTAAAATAACCATGTCTTTTCTAGCAACGCGGCTGGTGTAGTCACACCGACATTCTCTCTTTTTATACCCTGTACCCAAAGGGTAAAAGGGTATATTAAGTTTGTGCGAATGTATGTAACAGACAGAAGGAGGCAAGATAGACCCTATAAAGGATATATATTCTTGATCAGCATTGGAAGGGGAGTCGAACTAGCTATGTCTGTCTGTCTGTCCGTCCGTCTGTCATGCTGTCTGCCGTATGAAAACGATTATTTCGGAGACTATAAGAGGTAAAGCTTTTAAAATTGAAACTTAGACTCTCCTAGGCCGTCAAGTGTGCATTTACAAACGGTTTTTCTCTAGACCCATTTTAAGGAGTACCCCCCATACAAATCTACCCTAAAATTTTGGGGTTTTGCATAGAAACGTCATTGTTTTTTAATTCTAGGAAGTTCAAATTTAGTATAAATTATGTCTATGATAGCCCCAATAAAATATCCCAATATGGGTAGGACCAACAAAATTTTAGGTATAGCCCCCCATACAAATTTACCCCAAAATTTTGGGTTTTTACATAAAAACGTCATTGTTTTTTATTCTAGAAAATTTGAATTTAGTATAAATTATGTCTATGATAGTCCCAATAAAATATCCCAATATGGGTAGGACCAACAAAATTTTAGGTATAGCCCCCATACAAATTTACCCCAAAATATTGGGTTTTTACATAAAAACGTCATTGTTTTTTATTCTAGAAAATTTAAATTTAGTATAAATTATGTCTATGATAGTCCCAATGAAATAGACGAATATGGGTAGGCCCAACATAATTTTAGGTATAAACCCATTCAAAGATTTACCCGATTTTTTAAGTTTTTCTATGCAAATCAAATTCAATGAGTTATGGTAGTAAAATAGAACCTAACTTAAGGTACATATAGATTGGGTACAGGGTATCTTGCAGTCGAGCATACTCGACTTCAGCGTTCTTTCGTTTTTTTTTTTTTTTTTGTTTACCCCGTTCGGTGTACACGCACTGACTTCCAGGGTATGGGCGACCGATGTAGACGAATACACACCCTGCTTCTAGCTTACTTGAACTGTGTAAACGCGGTTGGTGCTAACGCTCCGACACCCTGTTGTTCGATTGTCTTACGTATTGAGTCACAGGGTGTTCATACACTTATTTATAGTGAAGATGAAAATAAATCTTATTCTTCTACCCCACTAATTTAAGACCAAAAAAAAAAAAAAATTATACAAAATCGAAGGTAATTTAGTTTTAAATCTTTTTCGGACAATTTTTTTTACATTTTTAAATTGAGTAGTTAACAAACAAATAAAAAAAAAAATTGTAACAGTGGGGTTCGAACAAGAGGTGGCAAACAATCGATAGTCGACGCTATCGATAGTTTTAAATATATCATTAGTCTACGATAGTCCTATCCACCAAGATAATTTTTTTGGTGGATGGGACTATCGTAGACTATCAATAGATTTAAAACTATCGATAGCGTTGACTATCGATAGTTTACCCTCTAGTTCGAACCTGCCGTCTGCCAACGAGAGTAAGCCATTTCCATGAGATATTGCATCAAATTTGCCTGTTCGAATCCTGGTGTCACTATTTAGAATTCAGTTTAGAATTCAATTATTAATCGTTATAAGCTGCATATTCGTATCTATTGTTTTTGATAAGTTTCTTTTCTCAGTGTAGGATTCTTGGTTTGTCAGAAACTTAATCCGTCCTTGATTACTTCCAGCGACATGGCTCAAGTTTGCTTACTCTCAAACAATTACAAAGATTGTTTGACTTGACTAATTTATCGCTAAACATCGCCATTTTTGATATTTAAAATTTTGATTGTCTATCGCTAGACCCAATGCATGCTACTGCACTACACATCTAGTTCAAACACTTACTACTTTTCAAACAGTTCTCGCAGCAGCAATGACTAAGAATTCCCCCCATGTTGTTAGTTGAAATTGCATAAAAATTGCGCTGATTGTATTTGTTGTAGAATGTAGTTTGAGTTTTTGTGTTGCCACTATTTTAAGTATCAAGGGAGTTTATTACCATTGTGCTGGTTATTGTTGTTGCTTTTTGTCATTGTTATTGTCATTATGACATTCAGCTTAATAAACTACTTGGTATCTAAGTACTTTCGAAAAGATTTTTATGTAATATAATTAGAAAAGAAGAATTAAGAGATACAAAATTAAGAAATGTAAGTAAAGAATTAAAAAGAATGCAATTGATGTCATTGAGTTCAAATGATGCAAGAAAAATATCTTTAATTAAAAAAAGGGTTTAAATTGCGCTCTAGAAACGTTTGGTTCAATAAACTTTATCTGTAACGAAAGTAAAGTGACATGTTTATGTATGTGCGCCTTTATCTGTTTGAAGTTTTAATGGCGCGTTTTCACTACTGTTGAATTTGCGTTACAGGGTCGATTAATGAATCATCAAATAATCGAACCGATAACACAAATTTTCTAGCCACATCAATTCATGCGAGTTGACATCATTGCATCGTAAAGTCCAATCAAATGTATTAAATGGAGCAAATACGAAGAGCATTTACAACTTATCAAAAACAGTGATTCAGTTATAATAACATAAAAAAAAAACGCATAGAACTATAACCATATACAACTACTTACTCCAACTTTCTTTACTTTGCAGTTTTTTTATTTGTGCACTGATTTTTACGCATCATTATAAGTTTCGTAATTGCAGGCGTTGCAGAAAAAAAAATTGAAAGTAAGAAACTAAGTGCACCATTAGAATGTAAAAAAAAAGAAGAAAAAAAAAACCAATGTAAACAAATTTTGAATCGATAATAACGAAACTTGAATACTCTTTATTTGTTTCTTTTTTTTTTTTCAATTATAAAAAATAGTTTTAAAAAATATAAATAAGGCCACGTTTCCATTAGGCAGCGTTCCGCGTTAGCGTTAAAAACTCGATAAACTCGCGTTAAATCGTATACAAAAAAGATAGGCAGTTAGGTATGGGAAAAAGTCGCGTTAATTTTGAACGCGACTTTCGATAACACGCGTTCAAACCGATTTCAAACCGATTTCAAACCGATTTCTCTTATCGGTTCGAATAATTTGGCAATCGTAAGTTGCGCATACTTATGAAATCAGCTGACAAAGTAACCGCATAAAATAAACATTTACATAAAAGCTTCAGCTGCATATATTCAAATGACGGATTACCTTATCATGCTCGTATTGGACAGCAATTACTAAAGGAACAACACCTACATCCATTCGTTATATTAAAAATCTGCATTTCAAAAAAAAAAAAAAAAAATTTTGTTTTAATCTGTACAATTTTTTACTACATAACAAACAAAATCAGCTGTTTTAACTCGAACGCTAACGCTAAAACGCAATGGAAACACCGTTCCGCGTTTTTCGATAAATTGTTAACGCGATAACTTAACGCGGCTCAGTGGAAATGCGGCATAAGAAAGGCGTTACTAGTGATGACTTGATTAATTGTAATGCTGTTTTTAATCGGTAATATTTTCATTGTGAAATCAATTAATCGTTTAAATATTATTATCTAAAAACCCTAGGAATGGCACGATTAATCGTTAAATGGTTATAAATCTTTTTTTTTTTTATACGAAAATCGATAAATTGATAAAGTATTATTTTCTAATATTTTCTAATATTTATTTCTGCCATTTCTTGAAAAGAAACGACTAATCGATCAATTGGTATCAACCGGAGTTAATAGGAATGACTCGATTAATCGTAAAATTATTATTAATCGGTAAATCAATTAATCGATAAAATATTATTATGACACGACTAATCATAAAATGCTTATTAATCGTTAATTTTTTTTTACGTAAATCGATTAATTTATTAAATATTATTTTCTACCACCCCTAGCAATGACACGATTAATCGCAAATCTGTTATAGTCGGTAATAGTCTAAAACGGTTAATCGTTTAATCGATTAATTATTTCTTTCTAACATTTCCCTAAACGGCTAATTAATTTTTTCTGCCATTCCTAGGAACAATTTCTCATAAAATTGGTGTTAATCGATTAATCGATGTACCGGCTAATTTTATTCAGCCATCCACTAGCATAATTTATGGTGAAATTGTTATTAATCGATTATTTTCTTAATCGGCTAATTGATTAAACGTTAAATTGTTATTAATCGATTATTTTTTCAATAGGATAATCGATTAATCGGTTAAGTATTTTTGTCCTGCCATGTCTATATTAAATTTTATCCCCGCAATTTATTTATCCTAGATTGCTAGCGACATTGCCTTCTTTTCTATTCGATCTTAGTACCATGTTTGCCGAATTTTATTCCTATGGCGCGATTAATTTGTATGGGGAAGTGATCAATCATATTAAAAGAAGTACGAACAAATACAAAAACATTTCTTATAGTCTTTTTGCTCGATTTTAGTTACAAACTTTCTTAAAAAAGCATACAAAATCCATTACAACTTTGTATAAAGGGTATAAAATATATTCTAAGACTTTCTAGTACTGGCCACAAGCGCAAATTAAGCATCAATTAAATTTAATACAAAAGTTTCTAGAAAAATTAACGATGCGGCAAAGGAGGTTAAACTGTTAAATTATGGCAACAGTTTAAAAAATCAAGACAAGTTAAGTTGAATGGCGGCGTTGTGGCAAATATGCGCTTAATTTTCAACGGCATTGAAGGCATACATTTTCTCTCCTATTTTTTTTTTTTCTTTGCCAAGCATAAGCGACAAGATGGCGGCAATGGCAGTAACGCTTAATTAACCACAAATGCTGTTGAAGAGAAAATGAACGAGAACGCAAGAAAATTGCAAATAAAATGGTCAAAAGTCAGCAGCGGTAACTGAAAACAAATTTGTTAAGCTGCAAAAATTGAACGTTAATAGGATGCAGGAAAATGACCGCAAATATATATAAAAAAAGAATTTATGTGAATAACAAAAAAAAAAAAAAAAAAAATTAAAATTAAATGAAACAAAACAAAAATAAATTTCAAAATGGCGCACAAAGGTTCACAAAACAAAAGCTTAAGTTGCGCAAATTACCAATTGTACTGCATTTTATGTTTTAAAGCATAAAGTTTCGAAAAAAAAATTACGCCACATGGAATTTAAAATAAAGCTACTACGCCTTTGCTGCACAAAAAAAAAAAAAGAAAAACCAAGACAAAAACTTGTTATCCTTTTTAATTTTTTTTGTGTATCTTGTTTTTGTGATTTTTAATTAAAAAGTATCTTAAGTTACATTCAGGTGTACGGCTTATGTAAATATTTGCTTAAAAAAAACTTAAACCGAAATTTCGGTAAAAAACGCACAAAATCAACAAAAAAATCAAAAAAAAAAAAAATGTTTTTATCGAAAACAGAAAAATGTTGCTAATTAAAATTCAGGCAACAATCTGTTGTCAGCATCAAAGTTATTTAAGCCTGCCGTTTCAAGTGTTTTTTTTTTAACAATTCTCACATTTCTTGTTGCCTGTCAGCGTGTCTCTCAAAATGATGCATTACCAAAAAAAAAGATAAATACAAATATTTTCGGTTAATTCTATTTTAAATTTTATTTTTTTTAATGTATTCAATAAATTTCCGTGTTTATCTGTTGCTGCTTTTGTTTGAAATAAATTAAATACAAATCAACAAGTTCAAGTGAAAATAATTATCTAAGCAGCATTCGCCAAGTTTCTTCACTGATTTGCCTTTATTCCTTTTAGTTCTTAGACAATTTGCTGCTTTTTGGTTTACACTTTTAATTAAGTTTTATTTTCTTTTCATGTTAATGAATTTCTTTACGTTAAAACAGTGGATTGGATTCTTAAAAAAATGAAATAAATAATTATAAATTTGTAAAGTTCGGACCACACCTACCAATATTGCAGTACTCGTAATTGCATGTTTGCCAATATTGGAAAAATGTTGGTTTTTCTTTCAGGAATATCGATTCTTGTTGTTAGTTTTTCTTAAAAAACTTTTCACTGAAAAACGTTCAACAAAATTAAAGCAATTATTTACATGCATTGCTATTTTCCATACTTAACAAAAATATTGATGCTGTATGCCAAATATTTAGCGTTTCGGCCCAGTGTGTATTGCAGTTGAACTTAATGAAACTATTGAAAAGAAATTTAAATCAGCTTGAATTCTTTTTTTTTTATAAAGAAATTTATCTCTTTTTTTTTTTTTTTTAACTAGCGCTAACAAGGTGATGTGTTCGACATTGTTAGAGATGCGTTGATTTCGATAACGATAAGTATCTATATAACACTGTGCGACAAAACTCAAGGAAAAACGTTAACTTCGGCAGTACCAATGCTTAAATATACTCTACACGAATCCTTAAACAGTTTATGAGTGATCATTAGTGGCTTAGATAGAACTTCGAGATGGGATGGGTGGGAATCAATGAGCTGATACAACTCAAGTTTATACACAATATTGGCATCAAAGTTTAAACTAAAAAAACAGATATAGCAATAACTTTATTGAAAATATCAGACAATGAGAGGTAAGTTTGTATAGGGTTATATGTTATAGTGGCTCGATCCGTATCATATCACGTCAATTTTTAAAAACAAACAGTAACGTGAAAACTATACATTGAATCTGCCAATTTGCAAGTAAAAAATCGTTACACTTAAAATCAAGCACTACAATGCCTTCACGGCAAGATAGGATGGCGGAGCTGCTGGGGAGTGAAGCTGATCTGTGTCCAAGATGGATTGCGGCGTGGGTTCTGGGGTACACTCTGAAGACTTGGCAGTGGAAGAGTTCTTTCGTCTGCCTGATCTCTGCAGTGTGTTCCAGGCGGAGATCAATGCTGTACATATTGCGTGCAAGCTGTTGGTGCAGCTGGAGATTTAGGACAGATTGGGTTTCAGTCAAGCTGCCATCAAGGCGCTGGATACCCACATTTCAAATTCTAAGCTAGTAAGGGAATGTAAAAACCTACTCAATCTTGTTGGTCGTCACAACACATTTTGCTTTTCATGGGTCTCTGGACATAGTAATACTTCCGGAAACGAGCAAGCAGACAGACAGGCTAAACGAAGTTAATCGGGTGAATCACAGCCAGTTGCATTTCAGATCCCAATGGGCGCTAGGGTCACCCTCATTAGGAATGACTTCAAAATATAAATAGCTGCTGTAAAGCTAAGCTTATTTGGCCCACGATTGACCCCAAACGTAAAAGAACTCTACTGTTGAACTTCCGCTAAGATCTTGCGACACAGCAGCTTCCTTCACAGGGTACTGGCCCATTGGGGAACACGCTTCCAGGTTAGGTTTCCCTTACAACAGCACATGCAGAAGTTGTAAAGAAGAGTATACTCCAGAAACGTTAGAACACTTCCTCTGTATGTGTCATGCATTTAGATCGAGTGGACTAAGATACTTTGGACGTTGGCAGTTGGAATCGCTGTGCGATCTCTCTCATTCTTATGTCCCACAAAACTACGTTCCTTCCTTAACTATACTGGTTGGCTTTGATCCAACAGAGCCTTCTTCCGAGATATTTTTAGTGGTAGCAAAACGGATACGGAAACGATTGTTCTCAATACAAGAGATTTTTATTGATTTTCTAACTTTTCAAACTTAATTTTCGAAATGTGTTTCTATAAGGAAATTAGTTATTAGCCTGTTATCATATTATCGAAACATAACAAGCGTTTCAGCACCGCAGATGTTGCTAAATGGTTTTAAAATGCAATGGCGCCGCTGCTTACGATAACACGATTTTTCTTTACGCTAACGCAATTTCGAATCCTGTGAATATGTAGCCTTATCTCAGCATATTTGCTGTCTAAACATATTTTGTACATATTCTGTGCACACCAAACAAGGATGTCAAAATGCGGAGGCGGATATTTGTTCATAAGCGGATGCGGACACGGATATTTGTTTAAAAAAATCGACGTATATGCGGATGCAGATAAATCAATTTGTACCCCATGCATATACATATGTAGTACTTATATTTTTTTTTAAATGTAAGATTTTTGCTATCTGACAAGATAGGGCTTGCAGTGCTGCCATTTAATTTTAAAAAAAAAAATTTAACTTGAAAAATTAAATGTCTGGGCTAATTTGCCTTATTAAAATCAAAAATAAAATCTTTAAAATTGTATCTTTTTTAATGTTTTTTTTAAATATAAATAGCAAAGATTTTAATACCCTCGACACAAGTTTCCAAAAGCTTCAATACAATTAAAGCTAATTTAAATTTTTTAATTTATTTTTTTTGTTTTTTATTAAAATAGAAATAAAAAACTTTTACCAAAGCTATACAACTTTACGAATAATGCCTACTTCAAAGGTCATATTAAGCTATGGAATAGTTTAAATACAACAACAACAACAGCAACAAAGCATCGATAATTGCACTGAAACACAGTTGCAAACAAAAATGGTGAACTTTAGCTTAAAGAAAATTGCGAAAATGGTAAAAGTTCATGGAACAGTTTTCATTATGCGCGAGCGAATATTTAAAATTTTACAACAAGAAGAAAGGCAATTTGTCCGTTGTCCTTGCAGTACATATATACACACATACTGTATGTATGTATGTGTATTTTAGTTTCGGCAAACGAGCGCAAATGAAGCATTTAAAACAATTGCGTAAAGCAATTAAAATGAGCGAATGAAAGCGCCAAAAGTTATGAGAGCAGTTTGAAAAGTAATATAAAAGTTAATTCAAAAATAAATCTAAAAACCTAAAAAACAACTATCAAAATTTTTATAGATACACTGATAATAGTTACCTTTACTAGTTGATACCTTGATGGTAAATCTCAAGATAAGCCAAACTAAGACCGAGATTTTTTAGGATGTTTGTTGAAATCTCTATTTTATTTTTCAATGAATTAAAATTTTAATTTCTAAATTTTCTGAACCCTTTTGACATCCAAAGCGGTTTACGCCAAGGCTGCATTCACTCCCGAACACCGGAACGATGGTCGATGACTGACAAACTCCAGCACCTCGACTACGCTGACGACATTTGCCTTCTCGCGCATAACATGACAGATTTATCCCGAATGATCACAGCGCTTGAGAGGGCAAATTCTGCCGCTGGGCTAAATATCAAGACGCTGGAAAACGCAAATGGACGACAAATCGAGATGTTTGAGAACTACACATACCTAGGCAGCATTCTTGCAGAAAAAGGCGGAACTGAGCTGGATGCTTGTAGCCGGATCAGCAAAGCCAGAGCTGTTTACGGTATGATGTCTCCCATCTGGCGAAACAAAGATTTGAGTACAACTCTTAAGGTCAGACTGTTCAAATCTATCGTGCTTTCAGTGCTACTCTACGGATGTTGCATTTGAAAAGTAACCACAACCATCACCAACCGCTGCTAAAGGAGCATACTCCGAATTCATTGGAGAGATAGTATTCCCAATGAGGAGGTGTACCGCAGAGCTAACATCTAGCCACTCAGCAGAAGGATCATATATCAGAAGTGGAGATGGATTGGACATACAGCGCCCGTAGGGAACATCAAACGAAAAGCCATGCAGTGGAATCCTTTTGATGGTAGAGGTCGAAGAATAGGACGTCCCCGAGAAACATGGAGGAGAAAAGTGTCAAGGGATGCGACCAGAAGGACTTCACATACCAGGGTGGAGTCAACTTGCAGCCCTTTGCAGAGAACAGGACGAGTTGGAGAGCAGCTATTGAGGCCCTATGTACCGGAAATAAGGTTTAAAACAAATCACGATGCCAGCAGGTACCCGACAATCTTCCATGGCACGTTCATAGGACGCCGGAGGTAGGGCCTAACGCTACTTCAGCGAATTTTGTTTGATTGCATCGATCGACTCAAAATCTCTTTTCCTGGAGCTGGCAAAATGAGATGGCGCGTTGTCATCGTGCAAAATCTACGAGTTTTCCTTCCACAATTCGCCGTCAAAACACATAAATAATATCTCTTAGTTAACCGTTTGACTATCCGGACGGAACTCAAGATGAACTACACCACAATACTCAAAGAGAATGGTGAGTACCACGTTAACTGTTTTAACGGTTTTGGCGGATGTCCTCAGTAACCTACGTACAATCTGGTTTATGCAAAAAATTTAACTCTTTCGGAACGAGTCATGCAGCTACGCATCTCATGCCCAATACGCCAATCGAAATGAGCGGTCATATGTGAGATGTTTAACTCACTACCAAACTCTCTAGTATCCAAATGTCGATTTTTAAGTACCATTTTCCTGAATTTATGGACGTTTTCGTCGTTCGAAATGGTTAATGGTCGTCCGGAACGAGGGCAAATCTTTCTTGGCCCTCCTTGACCAGCTTGTGCCACTCGTACTATATGCTTGTGTTTTCGACATATACGGTTCACTATAGGCTTGTTTGGAAAACAAAATTTGATGCGAACTCTTTGCTCCAAAATTTTCGGATTTGAATTTATTTTTTTTATTATTATTTTTTTTCTCTTTTTTCACTCATATGGCAATATCTCGGCTAAGTTCGAACCGATTTTTATTTTTAAGCCTGTTTGGGAAAGAAAAAAAACTTAGACCTTTCGAACCATATACATATACAATTTAAAACATTTCAGAAGCTATCGAAAAACTTTCAATGTATATATTTTTGAAGAAATCCAATGCATTACTTCATCCTTGCTTCGTTTGAACGGACAGACGGACCAATTGGACGTGCAGAATTTTTTAAGAATCAAATCTCATCATAAAGATACCCGTTCGGATCTGGCATGACTTGGTGTGACAATCGTGCAAAAAAAGCACGATATTTTCTTCTTTTTTGTTCCGAAATACTTAACTATTTTTCAAATTGCCCTCTTACATAAGAGGCGACGAAAAATCATTTCAAACTACATTCTGAAAATTCTTTAAAACTGCAAAAAATTAGAGGCACGCGTGATAGCAGCGAACGTTCACATTGAATCGACAAATTGAAAGCCAACTTTACGAAACTAAAACAAAGCAAATTGTGTATGTGTCTTCTAGTGATGTGCGAACTTGCAGATATTTGAATCAAAATTTATTAAATTAAATTCAAAAGCAATCTCAATGCTAATTAAAAAGCATGAAGTGTATAATTTGTTGTTATAAACAAATTGAAAGAACTAAAGTATAAAATATTCCTAAGTAGTTGCATAAAAACTTTATGAATACTTTTTTTTATTTTTAAACACGTACTCGGAAGCGTAAGACCGCGCACCTTACAGTATGCAACACAATTTTCACAAAGTATTCGACTGAGTGTATCTGTGTGTGTGAATTCGTTTGCATTAAAAATGAAGTCGGTTGTTATTTAATGTCTGCACTCACTAAAAGCAGCTTTAAGACAGAAGACACGACACGGAGGAGCCACAATATCAGAGCGCGTTAATTGCTACTTGGCTTTACGCCGGTTTGTCATTTATTCCATGCATATTTGTTGCAGCCGGAACGTGAGTGTGCGCCACGGGGAAAAAAAAAAAAAACAAAATTATAAAAAAAAGAAAGTTACGTTTGTCGTGTTACGTCGCGGTTTCCTCACATTAGTGTCGCCATCTCTCTAGTTTGGTTTGGTTGACGGTTGCGTTTGCCAGTCACGTTTCTATAAAGTTTCTTGAACTACTTTTATTTACTTTAAGTTTTCTGTTTTTGTGCTGCTTATTTGCCCGTGGGTGTTTTGTAATGCGCGCATAGAATAATTTTGCTTTGTAAAATATTAATGTTGTGCATTATTAAAGAGAAAATAAAAGAAAAAAAAGGAAAATAGGCCTGACCAAAAAAAGTTATGTTTTTTTTTTTTTTTAACTAATTTTTATTTTTTTTTTTTTTTTTTTTTTTAAAAAAAGGGGGGGGAGAGAGGGGGGGGGGGGGGTCTTTTCTGTTTTTTTTTTAAATAAAAAAATTTTATTTTTTTTGGGTTCCCGGTTCCTTCTTTTATTTTTAAAAAATTTTTAAAATTTATTATACCTGTTTACACTATGTGTAAGGTAAAACAAACAAACTACTTTATAAATATTGTTTACAATAACTTAATAAGTTTGCTTAAGAAATATGCTTAATTAGTAGGAAAAAACAATTACAATTATAGTGTAGTTCAGGGCGCAATTCTTGATGATAAAGACATGTCCTTTTGCACTGTTCTCTGACGTATGAAAAAGACAAACTTTGGAGACTATGAGAGATAGAGCCACCATACTTTGAAACCTCTAAATCGTCAGGAGGAGCTTTTTCTTTTACACTTTCGAAATTGTCAGCAGAAGAACTTTTGCAAAGTTTAGTTTAATATATAATTTTCAGGATCCTAGAATCGCTGTACGAATAATGGAACACCATTGACTGAAGTATTTAAATGGATAAATGATGTTATCAAATTATAGACAGGAATAAGAGGACCACCACAAATGCAAAAGAATTAAAGAATTATCTATGGGTAAAGGAGGGTACTGCTAGAGACTACATTTGGGATATTTTCAACAAATGTCTCTAACCATGAAGATACTAGGAGAAGTACTCTGTAAATCTACAGCTACATAAATTTAGCTACTTGGTTTGTGATGAATTATATAAAATTTCACCACGACAGGAGAGAAGAGTACAAGAAATTATGAGAATGAGATAGTAAGCAAACATAATATTCTCATTACTTTTATTTCGCCCGCTTTGGTGCTTTTAAAATAAATTTATTTTTAAATTAAAATATACGAAGTTGTAGGAAAAAATTCAAATTTTTAAAGTTTTTCAGCTGTTTGCTTAAAATCAAGAAGCAGAAAAATTGATACTTATAAGGTGAAATTAAATAAATTCAACATAACATGCATACTCAACAAAATTTGTTACCAAACTAGAAAGAGAAAATGGCGAATACGTCTTCTGGTATAATTGCATCATGTTCTCTAACTAATTCTTAGCATGACTCTAATTGAGTTTCGGTAACTTAAATGACATTTTGCTTGTACCTATCTAAACAAAAATATAGACAAGGTATTCTGGACTAGTATTGGCAAAAGAGTCATTTTTGAGTCGCAGTGTGATTAGCGATTGCAACCTGAAAGTCACAGTGACTGCAAACAGTGATAAAATCACTATTCACGAAAAACAATCAGCGATTACTGAACTTTTCTGGAAGAGTGATACATAAAATCGGCGCTAAGCGAACTGTTCCACACCAACACAACATTTTGGCAGAAAACATTTGCATTCTGCCGTTTAGAGTATATTTTTGTATTTTTTAATATTATTGATTCTGTATTTGAATTTTAAATCAAAGTTTTCGTCAAATGACTAGATTTAAAGAGCAGTAAATTTAGTCCAAGCAACAATCATTTGCGATGTGGATAGACCGATAACCTTTTAATTTGTAACCGATATCATATTTTGCTACAAAAAAAAAAAAAACGTTTTGGAAATGAAACATAACTGTTACGCCTGGAAACATTTTGAAATCGAACGAATTTATTTAAAATGTAAATTGAAAAATTAAATGATTACAGGAGCAATGACAGACATGAAAACTCGCCATCATGGTACAATAAAAGATGGTATTGCCACAGCTTGCTTCTCTGCCATCGTTTGGTTTCTTATTTATTTTCAGTATGAATGCGAACGTCGTAGCGATACTTCGTGTGTGTTCGGCTACCGATGGCAAAACACAATTTTCGTTTTTTTTCATCGTTCGTTACAACAAAATTTTCTCAAAACTAAAACAAAACTACAGGCATTTTCTGCTCTCTTTCATCTATCTCTTTCATACACACGTGCAACGAACAAGTTCTTTATTTGATGAAGTACTTTTTATTGTACCATGCTCGCAAACACCGAAAACATTTGGTTGTTTAACATAATATCATTGACTCTTATTTCAAAGGTTTCACATATGAACATATTACACTAAATTTTTGTGAAACTTTATTAAAAATGTCAATTGCCTTTTTTTAAATTATTTATATATATATATTTTTGGATATAATTTTTAAAAGCTAACAACTCTTTGGCACATAAAATTGAAATTTGAACAACAAAAAAAATTATGATAAAAATATTTGTGCTTCTTTTATTTATTTCCAGCTCAAGTAGTAAGTTTTACTCTGAATATTTATAAATATTTTGATGACACTTAGCACTTTACAGATGGCCAAGATGTCACAACAATAAAATCGGACAAAATTATGCATGGCGAAAGTAGCACAATCGAAGAACATCCATATATGGTATCGGTACGACTACGAAAATTGGAAATTGAAAATGGTTTCGGTAGTGGACATAAGTGTGGCGGTGCCCTAATACGCACTTTTGTTGTATTAACTGCAGCGCACTGTATGAGGTTTGTAGTCTCGATAACAAATTCTTTTAACAGAAGTCTAATCCCATAAATAATATTAAAAGATTGCAGAACACTGGAATGAGGTCACCAAGTGATTTTATGATTGTAGCAGGCAATACATATCGCACAAGAGTCGATAAAGCGCATATGCAGATACTACGTGTCCATAAGATTGTACCACATCGAA
The DNA here is from genome assembly GCA_018903435.1 of Leucophenga varia. NCBI lineage: Eukaryota > Metazoa > Arthropoda > Insecta > Diptera > Drosophilidae > Leucophenga > Leucophenga varia. The sequence continues at coordinate 80,437 of JAEIFJ010000349.1, read as the reverse complement.
ACTTTGGTCAAATATTCGGTTACGATGATATAGCGCTTATGTTTCTTAAAGGTAATTTTCAGCTATCCAATTGGATACAATTGATTGAGCTTAGCAAGCATTCATGGCCAGCGCAAACTAGATGCATTGTCAGTGGCTGGGGTAAAACATCAACGGAAAATCGCGCAGATGCGCTACAAAAAGGTGAAATGTATTTGAGTAGTCTTCGGGAATGTCGCATGTATTACAAAAATCTACCAATATCGGCTATTTGCGCCGGTGACAAGCTACGTGGCTCACTTGCTAATAGAGGTGATTCGGGTGGTCCACTTGTTTGCAATGGCTGGTTGGTTGGTATAGTTTCAGGCGGCAATCATAGTGATAATCATTTGGAAGTCTACACAAATGTTAGATACTACAGCGGTTTTATTGAGCAAGAAATAAAATGGTATGAACTAGCCGTTGCCAATAGACTGTGCAGCTTAGGCATTTTATATATAAGCCTAGCTGCATTTTGTTTGCATACAATATAGAAGAAAAAGTGAAATAATAAAAAATATAAGAAATTAGCAAACAAAAATATAAAAAATAAACATTAAAAAAAATAAAATTATCTATACAATTTAGTGACTTATTGTTGGCTTACTTGCTAAGAATTGTTTATAAAGTGTTTGTGAATTATATGCACATGAAACTAAATTTATTTATAATTCACTAAGGATATACTCTGGTGGTGGTGTTGATACAAGGACTTATGCTTCATTCTCACCACTCATGGTAAGAAACATTATAAATGTGCGTACCATACGAACTGAAAGCGAAAGAGATAGCTTACTTTTGATTTTTACTCCGTTTTCCATGCTTGAATGAGATAGCGCATTGTACGAGAGAACAAAGGAACCGTTCTAATTTAGCTATGGCGCATATTTCGAGGCCCTCACTTTAAGTTTAAGAGTTTTATGTCAAGCGGATAGCTGGCGCAATACGGCTACAAAATAAAAACATTAAAGCAAGAGATCAAAACGGTAGCAGTGTCATGGTTTGGGTTATACAAACGTCGTTCGCTGGATTCGGTAATCTGAAGCTAAATTTTTTCAAGGAACAGAAAAATTCGGCCTCAAAATTCAAAATTATTTAGTCCAGGTATGTCACATTATAGTTTAAAAGCTTTTTTCGGTGTTTTGTGTTTCTGTCCTATTGTGTTGTGTTTTGTCTATTTATGTGTTTGTAGAATGACCTTAACAAATATAATTGTGGTTCGTGGATCAGTACTTTTGTAGAGCACAGCCGTGAAAAAAGTTATATATGTTAAGTAATTAACCAAAGTGTATAGATTAATGAGTGGCTAGCCCTTTCTGCTCCTTTTTGTTCCATTTCGAAAAAATTGCATATGTCTGTCTGCCTGACTGTGACTACACTAATTTCCCTTTTGAAATTAATTAAGCTGAAAAATCGAAACTTAAGCTTTTTTTCGATTTTGTAAGTTTAAGTTTTTTATTCAGTGTACCCTGTCTACTACTTGGCTTGAACCAAAAAACAAATTCACCGCCCATTTTTAAGTTTTTATATGAAAAATAAAATATTTACAAAGCTGTTTGCTTTAAACTTGGTAAAAAAGACTTCTCATATTAAGCAACATCTGGCATATAATTTTCTTTATGATTTAACCATTTTATCAAATAGTTCCAAAACTAATTCTATATATGTATATAAAATAGTAAAAATGTTTCTTTGTCCGCTTTTTACATTGACACCGTCCAACTGATGAGCCCCCAACCGGTTACATTTAAAAGTAAACAATGCAAGTAAATTTAAATTTAACTAAAACAATGCCTAATACAAAATTAATAAACATCTGATTGCAGCTTTCCCCAATGTATTTTGGAGTAGATAAAAAAAGTGGTATTTTTTAGTATGTTTTTAAGTTAGCCCCAGCCCATTGGGTTGCGCTGCAAACAAACAAAAAAGCAAATAATAAAAATACCATCAAAAAGAACTGAAATTGCAAAAAAACACAGCAAATGCGAAACGGAAAAGCGCTCAAAGAGCAGCCGAAACGCACGTACAACGTAGTAGCAAACGCCGGGTAACTGCTAGTAAAATAACAAATATATTTCATACTTTTTAACCGATTTATTTAATTATCCAATAAATCATATACAGGTTTATTATCAATATACATGCCCCGTATATAGGCGCCATGTATCTCTGGTTTTACCCAATACGACTTAACTGCTTCATCTTGCAACATTGTATCTACCCATTTGGCCTACAAGCAAAGTAATAAATTTAAAATACACAAAAATATATGTGATATATATGTTCTACTTACCAACTGTGGATAGCGCTTTCTATCGAAATGCAATTTCTCGCCGACTACCATTTCGGAGCCCTCGAAACGTTCAAACCACGGCCAGAACATATAATCAACAAAGCCTGCCCTATCGCCATGGTAATACTTGGTACCGCGCTCTAATTAATTCTGCTTCAAATAAATCTGTTTGAGTCCATAAATCGTCGCTGGTTCCACCAAATAATGCTGCTTTAAAATATGCGCCAGCTAATTCACTGAATCGTTCAATTAGAATTTTATCCTGTGCCTTTCTTAAAGGATCTTTTTGGCAGCAATGGATTTTCTGCATATTTTTCATCCAAATACTCAGCTACGATCAATGATTCAATTAGTGATGGACTACCAGGCTCATTTACCAATTCCAATGCAGGCACCTTGAGTGATGGACTTACATTGATAAACCATTCTGGTTTTTCTTTTAGGTTAATAAAAATTGTATGGTGTGGTATCTTTTTAGCATTTAAGACGAGATGTGCACGTTGCGCGTATGGACAATAACGCATCGAATAAATGCGTAGCTTACCGTCATCGGGTAGTACGGGTTTGCTTGAACCTAAATAAAAAAAAAAAAAATGAAATAAATAAATTTCGATTGATTTCACAGAACATAATAATTTCTTATTCAGAGAGCGCTGATTTTTTATGTTTAAAGAAATTAATGTGCCAGTCAGAGTGATTTGCAAATCAAAAAATTATGTTTTTAAAATTAGAATTTTTTCTTGTAAACAATTTTTAATAATGATGACGTCACCTTTTGTTAAATGCTTGCCGTTGCTCATTTTTGCGCTTTCACAAACCGGCTGCCTTGAATTTTAGAACTGAAATGACGATTTTGATATACAACGCGATTATTTATTAAATAAAGCGTGGCATAAGTTCGGTTATACTGACTACTGTAGTACCTATTGCTACTGGTACACAAATTAATTTTTTTATATTTTAAAAATGTGATTGACACGGCAAGTAGTGGCTCAAATGGGCGCACAATCGGACAGCTCTCTTCGTTTTATTTCGTCGTCGTCGACGTGCACAAAAACAACAACAACAATACACAACAAATGATCGCAGCATTCAATGCAAAACAAAGCAATTGGAAGTGTTGTTGCTGAGAATGAAGATAAGAAAAGAAAAGAAATGTGCAAAATTGTTTTTGTATTTTGCATTGCCTTTCGAGCACTGCTCATATCAATTACAAAAACAAATATAGCAGATGTTTTTGTGGAATTTGATTGCCCACTTGAAGAACTAAAGGGTGATGTTTTAAGAGTTAAGTTTTTCAGGTTAGCGGCACTGGTTTAATCGGGCGTCCAAACGTCATCTGTCAAAGTGAAAAGTTTTAAGTATACTCTGCCATTTTATCATGGAAAGACAAACAAACGATCAACTATTGTAAATTGTTGAAATTTTGGTTTTATTATTTATTATGGTCGTCATTTTCGACCAATTGGGCAAAACCATCGTACCAAAGAGAATATTGCACCCGTAGAGTCTAGTGATACTGAGGATCATAAAATTTCAATTCATGTCGATTTGGGTTTAAAAGCCTATAAAATTCAATTCCAGCAAAAAATTGAAGCCGAATGTCTTACCACAATGTCTAATTTTTAATGAAGGGGCCTTACAATAGCTTCATGAAAATCCGCTGCCATTGTCGGAGCTTTTTGCTTGTTGTCATACAAGAATTACCGATGCATTCCGAAAAAACGACAGTTTGGTGTGGTTTAGGGCCTGGTGGTATCATCGTTCCACTTTTCTTCTAAGACGACCCTGAATTAAACGTTTCCGTTAACGGCAAACAATATCGAGATCATGATACGCGAATTTTCCCCAGTTGACTGAGTTCAAACTTGGTTGACATATGGTTTCATCAAGTCGGCGAAAGATGACATGTTGAAGTATGAATTTAGGGAGCAGCCTATCTCTCGAAATGCCCGCCAAGATCATGCGATTTAACTCCTCGTGATTATTTCTTGTGGGTTTATGTGAAGTCGTTAGTCTATGTGGACAAGCCGAACACGATTGAAGACTTACAGAATAACACAACTCGCTCTATTCGTGGAGAATGGATCATTTAAAACGTAAATGGCAAAGGCCAATTTATCGAATTCAATTAATATTTTGAATGTACTAAATGATGCAAATTTTAGTGATTTATTAGATTTAAAAAAAAAAAACAACAGCTTAAAAAACCACCCGATACTTATACTTTAATATTTTCTCTTATCGCTCCCAAAGGCGTGATCTAGGAAACAGGCGTGGCCTTGGTTTTTATTTTATGTTTTTTAATGATAATAAAAATTGAAATTGTTAGCGTAGAAGTACTAGTATTTGGAATATTCGTGAGACTTCCAAGCTCTTGAACTATGGTAAAAAAATTGAACTCTCTTTTCAATAATTAAAAAAAAAAACATTATTTTAAAAAGTTTAAAACTAAAAGAGTTTAACTAAAAATCAATAAAATTGAAAAATATGGCAAAAAAATAAAAAACTTAAGTTTGCTTCGAAGAAACACACAGATGGCATTTGCAATGTTTTAACACTATATACACATATTGTTCGATAGGTCTAAGTTTTTTTTCTTTTCAAAACAGGCTAAAGAATAAAAATTGGTTCGTAGTTGACTGAGGGTTAGCCCTTTAAGTGATAAAGAGGGAAAATCAGACTTTTGACCATTAATTCATATTTTTGGGGTCTACTGATAATTTTACTCGACCAGACTAGGGCTGTGTGATTGTTGGAAATAATTGTTTGATGATTGATGATTGTAAAAACAAATTGTTTATTGCTGATTAATCATGATTATCAAAAAATATTTTTTCTTAGTATATATAACTTAAAAAAGAAATTAAGTGAACCCCTTTTTTTTGCTTCTCACCAGGAAAAAGCTTTCTAAACACGCTTGCTAATCAATGCCGAGACTTTTCTCTATCAACTACTTCATTTTTGATTGTTGTTTAATCAATTATTATACCCGCCACACATAGTGTGAAGGGTATATTCAGTTTGTCTGAAAGTTTGTAACGCATTGAAGGAGACGTCGTAGACCCCATTAATAGTATATATATTCTTGATCAGCTCGACGAGACGAATCGATCTAGCCATGTCCGTCTGTCTGTCTGTCTGTCCGTCTGTCTGTCTGTCTGTCTGTTTTTGATGAAGATATAAAGATATTAAGCTGAAATTTGGAACTTAAGCTTTTCTCGGCAACGACTATTATGAGTTCGAGAATTAGAGTGCCACGCCCATTTTTAGGTATAGCCCCCATACAAACTTACCGTTTTTTTCTGATTTTTTGTATAAAAATTGTAATTATTTATGAATCTATTCGCTCCCAATTGTGTAAAAACATTTCTTTTGTCATCCAGTGTTAAAACCAAAATGCCACGCCCTCTTTTAGGCATAGCCCCTATATAAACTTTCCATTTTTTTCCGATTTTTCCGATTTTTGTAAAAAAAATACTAATTATTTATGCATATATTCACTCCAATTTGGCTAAAAACATTCTAGTGTCATCCAATGTCAAATCAGATGTGCCACGCCCATTTTTTGGTATAGTCACCATACAAACTTTCGGACCATTTTCGATTTTTTGTATGAAAATGGTTATAATTTATTCATGAATTTACTCCATATTGGGTAAAAACTCTTCCAATATCATGGTGCCACGCCCATTTTTAGGTGTTTCTTGCATACAACCTTACCGCCCATTTTCAGATATATTCGAGAAATATGTTGTTATACATATCTGTATTTTTAGCTCAAAATTTTAAATTAATATTGTGTGTAAACTTGGGTGACCACTGATGATTACACATAAACTCTTTAAAGATTCGTGTGACGGGTATTTAAGCTTCGGTTCTACCGAAGTTAACGTTTTATCTTGTTGATTCTTTAACTAATTGATCAGTTGACTGTACAAAGTAATCGTTTGTTCACAGATTAATCGATTAATTACACAGTCCTAGACCAGACATACAGCCTCTACTTTATGGCTTGAAAGCAATTTTTTTTTTGTAATATTATAATCATTCTAAAATGGAGAAGAAACCCCTGCCATTACTTTTATTTAAAAACATTTAAATGCATATTTAAGAAGATGTAGTGTATTAAAAATACAGAATGCTTTATACACCCTTCTCTAACGTCTCTCTTACATTCTAATGCTCTCGAACTGTGTATATCGCGGCTCGCGTGAGTGATTGAATACACCACCCAATTGAATTTTTTTGAGTGCAAAATTTTCTTTTTGCACAGTTTTATATTCACCACTCAAGAAGTTACAAAAACTTCCAGTCTCACATTCTTTTTACACATTGAATGACCTCTTCTTTTAGAACCTATTTTGGCATGGGAAGCTGTGAACAGCATTTAATCACATTAGTCGCCTGTTTTTAGATCGTAGGCCTTAGCAATGTATTGAACAAAAATGTCATTAGCGTGAGTACATTCTCCCAAATTTCCTTAAGAATTTAATATAAAGTCAACATGTTTCATTTGAAAGCTTCGTGGGTGTGCATCACTCATACACTTGTTTCATACTCTCATGTAATGGTAATTGTTTAAAAATTTAATTAAAATGAAATTTATACAAAAGAATTGTTTATGCAAATTAATTTTTTTTTTTTTTTGTTTAGATTCAAACATAATTATGCAGATGTAAATATAATTTCAATATTTAGACAAACTTTCGCATTGTTAAAAAGTTGAATTACATTTTTTATAATCAGTTCGTTTAGATTTTTACATACGATACATTCATACTAATTATTAGAACGTATATTTTTTTCCCCTTTTCGTACTACTAAATTATTAAAAATTTCATTAAAAAACAAGACAGAAAGCTGCAGTTGAGTTTACTCGACTATAAGATACACTTTACCCAATTTCAATATATCTTAAGCTATGTTTTATTGTAGCATCATTCTTCCATTTTATACAAACTAAGGTGAACTTTTTGTAGAAATTATAATCTTGAGATAGCTTTGTATGGAGATTATATGTCATAGTGGTTCCATATAAACAAAATTCTCAAATTTTATTGTGTTTTGGTGTTACGCAAATTGGAATATTAAAGTTGAGATTATCATACGAAAAAAGTTTAGTTTCTAAATTTAGAAACTAAGAAGTTTTGCGACTAAGAAGTTTTCCGGAAAATGTGAAGTGTCCCAAATAAAATTGGGCGTACTGAAGCACGGCCTTGATAGACAGAAGTAGCTCCTTTAAAAACTGATTTAGAATATATCAGCCATGTTCTCGTAATCACAATCGCAAAAAATTTTGCGATTTACTTCTTAAATCGCAAATTTTGGTGCTTTCAAAACGTCAACGTTTGAGTAAGTGAAATGAAAGATCAAATGCATAATTTTACACAGAGAATATTCTCACGACTATATCAAATTTTTTTAACTTTTCAACATCATTAATTCTGAATTCAAATTTTAAAAGATTTTTTTATACTCACGCCTTAATATAAAGAGCATAAAATTTAGGCAAACCAACAACATTTTGCGATTTGATAAGACCGATAAACTTTCAATTTGCAAATTAATTCATCACTTTTGCGATTACCGGAACATGAATAACTTAAAATTGTACGAATTTACAAAATCGTAAATCGCAAAACTTTTGCGATTACGGGATCATGGTGTAGCATGCCTGCTCCTCCTGCAAAAAAAATGTAAATTTCAGATTTATGCAGCACACAACATTTGGCCTTGCTTAGATAGGTCAAGAATGTGTACAAAAATTTCAAAGACTTGTTGAAAAATATTGGGATATTTTATTTGGAGTATCATGTGTGCACAATCCTTACTGAATTTGGTGTTTCTAGGTTAATTAACACCAAGTCTATGACTGAAAATCCTTTAAATGGGATTGACTTCGGTAAATTCTGGTGTGTTTTATGCTTGGTGACTGTAACTTTTATAGTCTCTGAGATTGTCGGTTACACACGGACAATCGCACGTAGCTATTTCAACTCGCACATAGCTTTCAAAGGTGATCAGTCTACAAGTCAAACGGCTTTAGATACAAAACTGAAATTTTTCTATAGGAAACAAAGCTGGATTTTTTATATAGACATGTCTTATTGAGTAGAGGAGCACTAAGCCGGAATTTCGAAATATTTTGACCCGGGGCCTTATGGGCGCTTTGAAACCGGAAAAGCCATATCTTTAAAACTAGACGCATTTGTAATATGGTTGGAAAATATTATTGGAATGCTCAAGGGATTTCCGAAATTTTGATTTTGGCCCAGCGTGGGACAAAAATATTATAAATTTTTAATTTGTTTTTTATTTTGCTGTACATTTCAATTACGATATTGGTCATCACTTAAATGATATTTTGGAAAATTTTGATGAATGAGGCCTTAAAATCCAAAAAAAAAGAGATATCTTTGGGATGAGTAGATCAACTGACGTACTTGAAAGATGGTAAAAAATGATTTTTGACGTGTTGAATCGGTTTCTTGTATTTGGACCTGGGGCGCAGCAGGGAACCCAACACAAAAATTTTTCATAAATTCTTGAAATTTAAAAAATGCTTTCGTGTTCGAAAGGGTTTCCGAGAATCTAAAGACTTAATATAAGGCATTTCTGTGTTCAATGTTTAGCTTGGTGACTAAGTTAACGCTTGGGTGGATAGACGCCGGACTTTGCAACATAGACTCTTCGCGGGTTTTATCTGGTATATTAATAAATGGTTAAAAATAACCCACGGAATAAATATGAAAATCCATGAATCGTGGGCGGAACTGGAAATAAATGCCACATTGGGATGGATTGTTTCAAGAATCAAATATTTAGTCCAGCATACATCTATAGTTTGTATCAGACAGTAGACACCTACCTAGCGACGTCATCTAGGCCAGAAAGGCTCATTGTGATACCATATGATCCCTCTTTTATATCCTCCTATTCGAAATAACTCGATTTCCTTATGAAGGTGGCTACTGCACCAATTTTGACTAATGCAATCTTCGCAAGACTATCGAGAAACGGCCTACCAAGTGTGGTAAACCTTATTCTCCCAAGGGCTGGGCAGTGCCGGAGAAAATGTTCTACTGTCTCCTCCTCTTCCTCGTTTCTACAGCTCCTACAAAAGTCATTTGATGCTACCCCTAGTCGGACGGCATGTCTTCCCACCAGGCAGTGTCCCGTTTGGGCTTCATTTAGTGCTATACTCTGGCCACGTAAATTTCGAGATATTACATTTAGGATTTGAGGTCCACCTTGTCCTGCCAGTCTGATTATTTTCTCTATCACTCGCAGCTTTAGAGAGGCAATAGGGAATTCCTGTCAAACTCCTCCCAGGAGGAATAACGGAATTTGAACCTTCTCTGGCCAATTAAAGTTATACGTAAGTTATGTTACATTTTTTGTGATGGGTATTTTTGGGCTTCGGTTCTACCAAAGTAAAAGTTTCTTCCTTGATTATTTTTATGTAAATATGTCGCTACATGTGTGTTTAACTTTTATGTAAATCCATTTTTTATTCCTGAACATTGTTATTTTATATATTTTGTATTTGTTTATTTGTTTTGCGCGTGTATTGTGTTTTGAATTTTTAATATTTAATTTCAATTTTGAATTAAAAAATGTAATTTTTATGTATTAAATTTTTTTTTAAATTGACATTCAAATGTTTTGCGGTTTTACATTTTTATGTTTTTGATTTTATTTTATTTTTTTTATGCATTAAAACAATTTTTTTATAAATTTTTTTTGTTTTTTTTTTTTGTGCAATTTATTTGAAAATTATGCGCTTAATTAAACTTATTAACATTTTTATAAACGTAGGCTTACACATTATGCTTATATTAATATTTGCTTTAATAATATAATACTAATTACAATAAGTGCATTAATTAGTCATAAATTCATGTACAATTTATTTTTAATCTGCTTTTGTAAATTTTATTATAAAAATTAAATTTAATTTAAAGTTAACTGCTAAATATTTTACAAATTATTATTTGAAATGAAAACATTTTGTTAACCGTAATATTAATAATAATTATAATTATAAAGTTAAGCAAAACAGTACGCAGATATAAAATAGACCAATAAGAATTCAGTCAATAGGTTAACCAATATTTTGTCAACAGAAATTGAAATACATAAAATGAAAATTAATTTTCTTTTAATGAAAATTTAAAATGCAACAAAATTTTAAAGATTGTCGTATTTACTTTGGCGATAGAATTTAGATAAATCATTGTAAAACATATTGCATTGCTGTCTGCTCACAATAGTGGTGATAGTTTCTGATTTGATTGAATATTCACACAATTTTTACCACAATTTTCACATCATTTATTACTCGAAGTCAAAATATTTTACTATTTTGTGTTGCAAAATAGAAATTTTCTATTTTAAATACAATAAAATTTATTTCATTTGAATCTAAACTGAGATTTTGCTTGCAAAATTTATCTAAATATCTACAATTGTGGACAAAATTATTTGGACAAGAGAAAAAAAAAAAACATATCTTTGCATTTACATGGTTGGAAAAATACTACAATTGAACTCTCAACGAGGTAATAGGCACTACAGGTAATAGAGACTACAATTGTTACAGATTTTTGTAATAGTGGCTAGCTAAGTTTAGATGATTAGTGCTGGGTAATTTAGTTAACCTGAATACATAAATTTTCCAGAAATGATCCATAATCATGGTCTGAGGTCTCTTAAGCCCTGGATGAAGTCAGGCCATTCGCCACATAAATAACGTGCCCTCTACGTTCAAGGGTCACACAGCGTAGGTAGCGGCTCAGAGCAGAACGTCAAACCACAACACCACGGTCAAGACGCACAGAACCCAATAAGCAGCATGGAAGGAATACATTGGCAAGGAGGCCGTTCCTAACCCAACTAGGGGCACCAGACGACAAAGATGACCCGAATCGTAGAGGAATGAGTGGCTCGAGGGGGTCAAATGGTATCCAAGAAGAGGTTAAGACCAAGCCAATGAGCTATATAGTGGTAACAAGCGGCCTAAAACTTTATAACAAAACGCTAACTCCTCCCAATAAAGGGAAGAAGAGCAGTAGGAAAGACAGTACAACCAATCTAGAAGCAGATTTTGTCTCTTCTACTTCAGCAGCAGCAATGGCACTGATGAGCAGTTAAGAGCCTCAACGCAGACCAATGCGAGAAGCGAGACCACTCCTAGAGTAAGCAATGCAACAGAACTCAAGACTACAGATGTAGCGGTACTGCCCAGCGAACACCTACAGGTATCGCACATGGCCGAAGTACTCTCTAAGCTGGAAGACATCAACGTCTTCTACATCCTGAAAAGTTGATTCCGTTTGATGCCGTAAACTCTCGACCTAGCGCATTGAGCAAACTAGCAAAGTGGCTTCAAAATCACGTCCCGGTTCTCGAACGATAGAAAGGTCCCATCCCCAGCACATTGTCCGGCAACGCTTTAAATAACTTGTTTCTCCCAAAGTGCGCTACCTGGACCACAGACATGCTGCAAATTGACCCATCACATTTTTCTAAAAGATAGTTTCCTGCCGTCACGAAGGCAATAGCCAGTTCATGGTGGCTGAAATTAACACTGAAGAAACAAATGTGGAAGATGCTGAGAATGGCTTTCATAAAATGGAGAAGCAATACAACGTGGAAGAAGCAGACCCAGACCGCATGGACAGATGAACGTCCGATGATCCCGGGAGAGGGTTCAGACGTACAGAATGAGCCCATCCTTGCAGAGTTTGAAGGGATGAAGGAGTGGCTCACACAGCAAGAGCTAAAAGAGGCGGAGGAGTTACTGCCTGACGCGTATAAAACCCTAGTAGCAGATGAGTAAGAAGTAGGAAAAGAAGAGAGAAGCATTAATCCGTCTCAAGAGACATTGATATTTAATAACCTACATAAACCCTGTTCAAATATTTGTGCAGGCTATAAATATATCTTTTTTTTTAATAATATTCTTACTGGAACACTCCATTTTGATTGTTGTCAATTTTAAAATAAAAATATATATTTTATTTATTTGTTTATTATTTACGTTTTCTGTTTCACTCCGTATTAAGTTACAAAAGAAGAAAAAAATAATATAATAATCAACTTAAAGTGAAGCAAAAAAAAAAAAAAAAAAAAAGGAGGAATATTTCATTGTATTCTGCTCGCCACACAATTTTCATTGCTATTGAAAGTCTTCTGCATTATTCTAGTTTCTTGTCAATACTTTAGCTTTTTAAAACTTTCTGACGGAAATTGAATTATTATTCTTTTCGTAGTAAAAGTCAACAAAAGTGAGTGGCAAGACGGCAAAAGAGTGAAATGGCAATAAAAGAAAATAGATGTCAGCGGGTTCTTATGCAAATTGCTTTCAAACGACGTTCATGCAACAACTAATCTTGAGAAAAAAAAAAAAAAAAAAACAAAATGTTCCTCATCGTGCTCTCGTTGCATTTTCTTCAAAATAAGTTTAGCCTTTTTCGTTTTCGTGTTTTGTTACGCGTTGACAACTCTGTCATTCCATTACACTGAGCGACAAAAAAAAATGCTCTCAAGTCTTATAGTAGAGCTTGTAGGTCAGACAGAGTAAAACACTGTAGACTTGGAAATCCACAGTTATAATCAAAATAGTGTAACCAAATATTAATAAAGTTAAAAATTTGTAAAAATTCATGGACCCGAACATTTCAAGTACACGATTTTGTTTTACTCGACCCATTCCGCATATATACCACCTCTAATATATGACTTCCGAACAGTTTCAATTTCCTTTTTTTGCACAGTGTTTTTCTTCTTCTTAAGTCAGTTAGCGTTGTTTCCCTTTAAGCATAATAAACGAAATGGGAGAAGTTTGTTAACGAAAATGCTTTTATATAATTTACTATTTTAGTGGAAAGTTCAACAAATTTTTACTAATGCTATTTTGTTAAAAATAGACAAGAAATAATTATAAATCGTTAATAAGAAAATGGAAAAATACTTTGAGTACTTTGAGTGAAGAATAAAGAATAGAGACGAAGTTCCTTCTGGTGCTAATTTTTCGAAAATAAAATTCCGTTCTAAAGTAAGATTTGGGGGCATCATTTGATTCCCGCAATTGAACTATTTCAACAGTGGTACTTAAAGAAGCACGAAAGACCAGTGGAGCTACCACCGGACGCGAGGTGCTACCGAAAGAGTGAAACACCATGCGCCGGATACAGAGATGCTTTCTAAAAGACGAAAGGCTAGCTGCGGGACAGTAGGGTCTTCTTGGAAGGAGCAAAGGACATCCGCTAAATACAGAGCTCCTACCGGAAAATGGAAACACATACGCACGGTCGAAAGCTCGAAAGGCTAGCTGCCGAACACTAAGAAGGAAATTATATCCGCAAAACGCGGAGCTGCTATCTGAAACATGAAAGGCTAGCTGCCAAACACTGATGTCTTACCAAATAGACAAAGGCTCATCAGACGAACAAGGAGGTGCTAAATGAAGGACGAATGACCATACGCTGAACGTAGAGGAACTAAGAACGACCAGGAAGACAATGCCGTGTATGGAAAAGTTTTGGTGCCGAGGGATGTGGTTATATATAATTGAATCTGCCATGCCTCCTTTAACATGCTGGCTCAGTCAGAATAGGATTAGTAAAATTTCGTATGGCCCTATCGGAAAAGTTTCTAGAAAGGATAACTCCTCTTAAAACGAAGATCTTTCTGAATAAAAAATCGTATGCCTCACTGGAATCGCCCTTTAAATAGAGATAAGCTAATTTGCCATATTTGAAAAAACAAGCTCTTACGGGCAACTCCGTGAAAGAGCTAAAAAGACCGATTCCATTGGTAAAATAGTTGCCTATTTTCTTTTATAGTTTTTAATATTTAAATGGACTTAATAAATGGAAGGGAACTTGAAGATAGGTCGATTGTTATCGCACATATCTAACAGAACCCACCCTCAATGCAATTTGAAAAGAAAAACTAAATAACTGCATTCATACTAAGACCCATTTACATAAGAGCCTGTACAACTTGGTTAGGTTAGTTTAGAATGGCTGACGCGAATTCTCGCGAGGTCACCTACGCCAGATAGGCCCATTGTAACACCATATGATGCCTCTTTTATTTCCTCCTACTCGAACCAGCTCGATTTTCTTATGAAGGCGGCTACTGCACCAATCTTGACTGATGCAATCTCTGCCAGACTATCGAGAAACGGCCTACCAAGTGTGGTAAACCTTCTTCTCCCAAGGGCTGAGCAGTGACAGAGAAAATGTTCTACTGTCTCGTTCTCTTCCTCGCTTCTACAGCTCCTACAGAAGTCATTTGATGCTAACCCTAGTCGGACGGCATGTCTTCCCACCAGGCAGTGTCCCGTGAGAGCTCCAACCATCATGGATAGAGACTGTCTATTAGGCGCATAAGTTGGGCTGTTCGTTTATTGCTAAACTCTGGCCACGTAAGTTTCGAGATATAGCACTTGGGACTTATGGTTCACCTAGTCTCTGCCAGTCTGAATATTTCCTCCTTTTTGTGAAGCGGAGACTATACAACTAAGACATTAAAATTTTTAAATGAAATCTTATTTAATTTTAACAAAATATACAAAGTCTTTACCCAATGATACTATAAAACAGAATGATTAAAAACTAAATAATCAATGAAAATGTTCATATCCAAGCCTTAGAAGAAACTTGTGCCTTAGAGACCCTGACTACTGTTTACTTAAGTCTTATGCGATAAGTTTAGAATTTGAACAGAACGAAACTCTTAAACAAAATCCAATGTGCCACCAGAGCGCCCTATAAAGATACTAAAAGACTGGTTAGTCATGAAGAAGTCCATAAGACATTAGCACTGCGCATACAAGGGGTAAAATTGCCATACATCGATGTTTTATCGAACTTTAAGCCCCTTAAACCTGCTCCATTAACTTTCGTTCAGAGATTGCGTGGAAAAACTTGCTTGAGGAATTCGTGAACAATGGCTGCAATAAGCTCTAAAATTAAGCTGAAAACTAATCTGAACTGTTTTGCTTTCATTAAAGAACTTAAAGTCTAAAACTATTTTACAATAAATATGACCGTAATACCTATGTAATCCGCTTCTTCCCTTAAAATATTATTTACCCTCTTAGCTATGTTTGGAATAGCTATTCGTTTGATTGTTTATTTATTTGTATTCCTTAATGTTTATGCTGTTGCAATTCAGTGCGCACAGTGCCTGTAGAGGACGAGGATGATGATGACGTCGACGATGAATAACTTGATGATGCACATGAGGAATTTGAAGAACCAGTGGAATATGCCGAAGCGGAGCGTTTATTTGCAAAGGCAGCAGCAGCAGCAGCAATTGTTTGAGAGTGTGCTGCTGTGGAGGAGTTTGTAGTTGTAGAAATATTGCTGCTGGGTGCTGTTGTTGTTGTTATTGCACCTGTTGCTGTCGTTGACTTATTATCCTTGTTTGTTGTAGTATTTGCAGCATTACGATTTAGTTGCGGTATACGTGACGATGTTGTCGTTGCTGTTGCTACTGTGGTTGCCGTTGATGTTGATGTCACTCCTGTGGCTATTGTGGCATCAATATTTGCATTTGATGTTGTCGCTGTCGTTGACTCTGTTGCTGAATTTGTCGTCGTCGCCGTCGTCGTCACTGTCAACGGCAGCATACGCGGTATAAGCGATGTCTTTGAGCCTGATTTCATTGGTTGTGCATATATATCACCATTTGGTGCAGGCCACGTTGGATGCGTTGCTGCTGTAGTTGGTGTTGTTGGTGCAGATGTTGGTTCAATGGCATAAATACGCTCAGTATGATGTGCTGCAGCAGGAGGAGTTATATGAGAAGGTGATGTCTCTGGTGGTTCTGTTTCAAACGATTGAAATGAGCCACTAAGTTTTGTACAATAAATGCCATTTGTTGTTGTTGTTGCTGGAAAAACAGACGCTGCCGCTGCTTCAGTAAGCTTTTCAATTTTATCGAAATTTTTATTATTATTATTAAGCGCATCTGGTGCGCTTTTATTACGTCGACCCAATGTTGCAGAACGTGGTGTTTTCGGTACTATAGGTCCCACAATTAATGTATTCTGTGTTATCTGTGGCTCTGCTTGTTGCTCATCATCGTCTCCGTTGTATTGTGCCAATTGCAACGGTGAAGTGGTAACATTACGACTATCACGTCGCGCTGACGGTTTACGTCCTAAAGTCGAAATGGTGCGTGGCGGCGGCATAGGTGCCTGACGTCCGGCAACAATGAATTGTGGCAGAAAACTATTTGGTGGCAATGAGTTGCGTTTGTAAGTATTACTCAGATCCGTTGTCATGGGTGTATTGTCTGTAGGCGTTGTTGTTGTTGTTGTTGCTGCAGTTGGTAATACTTTTGGATAATTGCGTTGCTTTAGTAATGCTAATTGTTGCGCCTGTGTCAGCGGTATATTTGCTGCATCGTCATCATCATCACGACTGGTAACATTAATATTCTGCGATTCTTCAACAAAACTTGTAACATCCTCATCGCCGCCAGATTGCTGCTGATAAAGCCATAACATATCCAATGGCTCAGAATTTGTATGCTGATGTAATGGTGCATCGCTTGGTTCGGTCATTGCTGTGGAATGTTGTCGTTGCAAAAGTTCATAACGACTGGCATCGAGAGAATCTTGTGGCGTTAGCAACTCTTGATCGGCCACCACAACTTCTTGACAAATGATTCGCTTATATTTGGACAATTCAATGGGCTCTTGACGCAGCACACTATCGCTACGTGTCTGTGGCGTTGCATCAATGGCCACATTAACCTTTTGTACCGGTGTACCAAAACTACCGACAACAGTTTGGTCGCCGCCGCCGCCACCGCCGCCTGTTGTACTTGAAAGTGTACTACCAAATGTAGGCGTGCCCGATGTTTTCGATGTTGCATCTAATAATTTGCCCGTCACATGCGATGTTGACATCCATTCGCAAACTTTTGCATGTGTATCTATGGTCGTATTGCTCAGTTGACGCGTTACTTTGTAACCGTTTATGGGTGAACGACGCTGTTGTATTGCTTCATAAGTATTCGATTTACGTACCACAACATCTAAGACATAACTATCCTCACCATCACCAATACCACCGCAGCCGATTTGCTTTGCTGTGCGTCGTTTTAGTTCATCATCATTGTTGCCCTCATAACTTAGTACGCCACCCAATTTACGTTTCATATTGGCTGCTTTACGTTTCTTTTGCATTAGAAATGTTGAGTAGATAATTATGTTGAGCACAATGAAGACCACAATCAGTCCAATGAGTAATTGTAGCGTTGTCTCTGATTTGGCAACGGGTGGTGCTGCTGCTGCTGGTGGTGGTGGTGGTGGTGGTGCGGTTGCTATTGACGTTGCTGTTGCAATAGCACCGGCATTTAAATCGGCTTCAGCATAAATTTCGGCATCTATTGTTGCACTGGGCGCATATGGCTGTGGCAATGTATATAAATCACCACGTTCATTCTCTAACAGCATAACCGGCTGTTGCTGTTGTTGTTGTTGCTGTTGCTTTTGTATATGCCCAAATGTGGGTGGCGCATTGTACATATTCTCTGCGGTTAAATCTGGCTTTCCTTGATTCTCAACACCGACACCCGACAATGGTTCCTGTAGCAATAATTTGAGCGTACGCACCGGATCTTCGGCGCCATTGTCGCGTGTACCATATTTGCTCATGTGACCAGTAATCACATCACTTCCGCTCAGACGTGTTCTTGATGTTGATGGTGTTGCTGCTGACGGAAGTAGAAATGCCTCTTGTTGTTGTTGTTGCTGTTGTTGTTGCTGCTGTTGCTTTTGTTGCAAATGCATAGAAGCTATTTGATTTAATTCGTCAGGTAGCTCTTTATTCCAAAAATTCATATAAATTTGTCGATATTTGTAGCCAATAGATGGTGGAATACCTTTAAATGAATAGAAAAATTAATTTGTGTTTTTTATCGCAATATAAATAATTACCAACTTACCAATATTTAGATAGGCTTGTGTACGTTTATTAAATTGTGGCCATTCAACATCATAACGATCCCATTCAAGTGCATGCGAATTAATAAAAGTGCCTTTCCATGGAGATTTTGGATTGCTACAAAAGAGATACGAAGTAAAATATGAGTTAAATGAAAAAACATTTTTGTTGTGACACATCCTGAAGACCAATTTTAACTGTGTCCATTACTTTGTGAAATAGTCACACTAACCACAGCATTCACTGTAAATCTGGGGATTAGGTACTAACCCTTTGCGTACCAACTATATTTTGGATGAATCTGTCTCGATCTGCCATTTTTATAAAAGCATTGCATTGGTCGTTAACAGATATTAACACTGATAAACATTTCAAGTGGGACATATAAATACTGCTAGCTTGAAATATTAAATGGCTTGAAATATTTAATAACTTATTTATTACTTACTTATTTTGTTATGCCTTTCTCTATTTGGGGTACATGGTTGAAAATCGGTATACAATGTTATGGGAATGTGACAGTTATGGCAGTTAGGTAATATTTCATAAGGGACTGACAGTTGGATTTGGCTCAACTGACTCTTTAAATGATCTTCCACGTTAGTTACAGGGTGCAACTTCAAAGCTGTATAATTCTGTTGAGAGACTGCGTTGTGATTTACCAAAAGATATAAGCTACCAAAACTGAAGACAATTGCACTGAACAATGTTTATTAAAGAAGCCAAGTATTAAGGAGTAACCCTAACAGTGAAAACCTACTATGACAGTGTTTGTGTACAGGAAATTAGCAGGGAAATCGTATGGGTAACAACCCAAAATCATGCTCTGGCTATATAACATAGAAGTTAAGCAGAGACTTCTTTATAGGGCAGTGGAGCAGCGAGAACGTGCAAACTCAGGACAAAAACTCTGGAACAAAAATAACTTCGAATTGCTGCAACGTTTCGCATCAATGGAGTGAAACGTTCGCATTGTTAGACCTGACAGCATTGGATATACAAGTGAAACTAACGACGAAGAGTACCCACTTTCGATTACAAGCGACCGGAGACATTGTCGCTTCCGCCTCTCGCAAGAAAAATCTCTCAGCATGGACGCAAGGGTCAATATGGCCATGATGTAATTTTTAATTCGATTTTTGTTCTCTCATAAAACATTGTTTTTTTTTTATGGGGCCCAAGTTCCATCAGATTACACCGCCAAATATTCATTTCGAGACTTTCGTTGTGGCCGCAACTTCTTTACCGATGAAGTCCGCAGCGGAAGGTCCTTCGATGCGGTAACAGAAGACAATGTCAAAAATATACATAAAATGGTTTTGGCTGTCCGGAATGTAAAGGAGCGCGAGCTAGCAGATGCCACAAAGACTAGTACGCCATATTTTGGGCGAGATTTTATATATGAAATAATTAGCCTGCCTCTGGGTGCTCACTTCGGATCAAAAACACGAACGCTAGAGCACTTCGAAAGAGTGTTTAGACTTACTCATGCGGAATCGGGCGAACTTTTGTCGTCGATTGGAAACTGTTGATGAAACCTGAATCCACCTATATTCTCCAGAAACAAGATTGAGTACCCGGCAATAGGCTGAAGTCGGTACGAGTGCTCCGAAGCGGCCGAGGGAAGCTCAATGGGTTGGAAAGGTTGTGGTGTCGGTTTTCTGGGAAATCATCGACGACGCGGAAAAGTATTTTGTAGACCTTCAGGATAATTACTTTTGGGAAGGGATCAAGAAGTTGAAAAATCGCTTGAATAAGTGTATCAAGCTAGAAAGGGACTAGTTATATATTGTTCACTTAAAATTTACTTTTTACCCCACCTAGAAGACTGATTCCACTACTGCAACGAAATAGAGTAAAACTGCTATGGTTAACTGGACATTTCAGGTATCAAGCAGACAGATAGCTTAGCTTTGTAGAGAGCCGACACTTCACTGACTGGTGCATTACTATATTATCGCATTACAAAATACGAAATAACAATGACATTCACTGGAAAATAAAGCTGGGCTTTAAGACAAGGCATGCGGTAAGCCAAGACACTGTTAGCGAGCTACAACTCTAGGGTTACGAAAGTACTACTGCAGATGAACAGAACTCAGCTAAGAATAATTCAAGGACTAGATTAAGAAGACATCTGATTTGGCTCCCTGCTATGCTAGTCATTCCCCATTGCAGATTCAATGGTGGGAAAGAGAGGTAAAGCGAGAAGTAGGAAGCCAGAAGATGTAAGGTCATCGATAGAGACTTTGAAGATGTTTAGATTCATACAGTAAAAACTTGAGTTAAATATAAAATCGAACAGTACAGTTGTCCTAATTCTCCATAAACTAAGAGTTCATTAGCATATTTCAATACAAATAACAATTAACTCAAAGTCAACAGTCAAACAGGCAACTCTTTTTATAAAGAGTTTACAATTTAAAAGCGATTCTAAGCTTCTTATTAAGTTAAGAATCAAGTAAAATTATATAATATTTTTTATGAAAATAGCAATTTAAATGCTTTTGTTAACATTTTACTAGTGTAACACTTCATAACAAGTATTTTACACATTTTCCACTGAGTTACTAAATCGATTTAAGTACTCTTTAAGTACGTTTTAGTTACTGTCATTGCCTGTAGCCATTGCATGAATTACAAAATAAGTACATACTATACTAAACGACAGACAGACAGACAGACAGACACTGACTTCATTTTGATTGCTATTTGCCATGGTAAATGTGCTGCTATGGCTGATGACTGCTGTTGGCTTGACTCGTTGTTGTTGCTGTTGTAATGGTTATTAGACTCGTTGATGTGTTGAAATGTTGTTGTAAAGTAATAATAATAGTAATAATAAAAAAACCATAGTAAAAATTCTATTCATTGCATCATTCAAGCATTGCCATTGCAGATTGCAAAACGTGCAGTAACAGCTTCAGTAGCAGAAGCAGCAGAAACCACAAAATCCATGAATTGCAATATTACGCTAAATGTCTGCCTTCTCAGTCTGTCCGTCTGTCCATCAATGCCAGCATTTTGCATTTACTATGCCGCCATATTTTTTTTCTTCTTCTTTAACTGCAGCGCATTTCCGCTGCATGAAAAACTTTTGCAAATGCATTTTTTTTTTTTTTAACGCAGCCATTGCCGCCGCTGCCGACTGCACTGCATTTCCGTTGCTATTTTTTCTACTTAAATACTTATATTGACTTTCGTCGTCCTGTTCCATTCTGTCTCGCCTCGTACTTGTCTCGTTAAGATGCTGCTGCTCTACTTTTGATGCTTCAAGGGTTGTCCATTTCAGTTGCGTGCGTGTATGAAGTGGAAGTGGAAATGGAAGAAGTCAGTCAGTACTTACCCAGTTCTCACAAAATTCGTCCAATATGCCATTACCGCCTCGGAAAGCAGCTTTTCCTGTGTGCTAAAGTTGTTTGAGAATGCACCCGCCGGCGCTAGTGGTGCACCGAAGATAAACGCTAATTCTTCGCCGGTTATGCTGTGCGGCAACTGAAATGATATCAATGAAAGAAAAACGAGAAACAAAGTTTTATATAAAAATTGAAAAAAAAAAAAAAAAAAACTTATGAAATTACATTTGTTAGGTTGCGTTAAAAGTTTCGCGTTATTTTATATTCAATGAAAAGCACGAAAGTTCAAAGTTTTTCACTGTTTGCATTCGCAAAGAATGCTGAATACATTTTTTAAAAATTAAATTTTTACTTTTTTTTAAAATAAGTAATAATTTTAAGTGATTCTTCTGAACTGGCTCCAGCGAGACAAGCGTACGAAAAATGTAAACAAAATCAGAGGGGCACGAGAGCGAGGACGATCGCCCCTGCGTTGGAAGAATCAAATATTGGAAGTCGTTCGCAAGATTGGCATCCGCAATTGGTAAGGAGTAGCATTAGAACATGCCAAAAAAACATAGGGGTGCAGGGTTTTAACTAAATTTTTTATTACAACACCATCGATTTGTTTTTGACATAGAGATCATAGTTATATTGATTTCATATCGATGTATTGTTAAATTATTTGTAGGAATATATCAAAACCCTAGCCAATAATTTGTTTGATTGTACACTTACGAAAGCAATTTAATTTTTAGAAAATCGAAAATATCGAAGTATATCGAGAAACTTCCATCTCTAGAAAAAATGTGTATATTGTTTTTGTTTATATTTTTAAGTCGTTTCTGTGTAATAATTTTAAATGATTCTTCTGAGTCAACATAACTGGCTGCCTAAAATTTTAAGTTTTTAATATGGCTTTGTCATGATAGCAGCGTTGCCACCTTTTGTTTTACAAATTAAAAATGATTTATAAGCAGGGTTGTCAAGCATTTATTGAAAAATAATTTTTGTAACGGAATGAATCAGTTAAGCTTGTTTACACTATTAAGGATTATGGACTTAAACTGTCTAAATAACCCAGTGCGTTCAGACTGACTTGGGTCATGTTTTGGGTTTGGTTAACATAAATCAGCTGTTGTTACTCAAGAAACAACAAATATTTATGTTTATTTGCTTTTTCTAGTGTTTTGAGTTTTGTAGCAATAGATTTTTGCTTTTAACACTGGTTTTTTGCAATGCAACTCTGTGCTTAATACTGGGTTTCACTAAAAACCAAGTTTATTTCACAGTTAACCAGGGTATTAGCCACTTTGTTTTTAATTCAATTGAAATATAATTTCTGTGCTTACGGTAACTTAGTAGGGTCATTACTTAAGTATTTTATATCGCTGATCAGCTCGATTAAACAAAACGCTATAGCTTTATTCATCAGTTGTCTGAAACTTAAGATTTTTTTTTGTCCCAGGCTGTTCTACATGTTAAAACCAAAGTGTCACGCCCATTTTTGGGCTAATAAAATAAACCGACTGCTAGCTTTGAAGTTTTAATCTATGATGTAATGAAAATCTCTAGATATTTTAATGTTGATTGTCTTTAAGGGGTTATATACAGAATTAGGAGGTCGAAAAAAAGGCATTTTTCAAGAATTTTTTCTTAAGCAAACTATTTGGGTTTTTATTGATTTGAAACTTGGCAGGTGATATTATGACAACCTTAAACTATATTCACATATTTTTTATTGCCTAAAGATACGTTAACGGGAACGTTGATATTGCTATATTCTTGATCAGGTCGACGCAAAAAAACGGCCTAGCTTTGTCCGTGTGTCACGATATCTCTGGACTGGATCATCCAAAATTGAAAAACCAAGTAAATTTCTATTGAATATAATAAATATATCTACTGATTAATTGGAAGGTAACTTATCGGCAAAAAATTTTTTGGTTCGAGAAAATGGCGGTCCACTCAAAACAAAAGGTTCGACTCTCAGACCAAACTTTGCGTTCTTTAATTTTTTTTAAAAATTAGAAATTTTTATCGGATTGGGAAATCGCTCCCAATTTACTAAAAACATATACTTAGTTAGCTTGTGTTAAAACCAAGATGCCAGACCGATCGGTTCAGCCGTTTCCCCATGATAAACTCTTGCTTTTTCCGATTTTTGTAAAAATAGTTTTTAGATAAACGCGTTTATTCACTTCAAGTTTGGCTAAAAAGCATTTTAATTTACTGCAATGTTAAATCAGGTGCGCCTTCACTTTTGTATCTATAACCCATTCGAAAATATTCGTCGGATCGACTTGAAATTTTGTGTGTGGTATTTACTCATGATATGTACTCCATATTGGAGAAAAACTTTCCAAAATCTGATGCCCCCCATTTTTGAAAATTCTACCTGTATATACTTACCGCCCATTTCAGAATCTTCGAGAAATAAGATGTGAATATTACAGTATATTTAGCTCAGAATTTTAATTATTTTCGTGAAAACAATTAGGTGACCACTGATCCTTCCTCATAAACTCTATTGAGATTTTTGTGGCGGGTATTTATGCTTCGGTTCTACCGAAGTTAACGTGTTTTTTTGTTTTAAAAGTCAAATAAACAGAAATTATTTAAAAATAAACAAATCTTTAGAAAAAACATGGGCGATTTGAAATCAACACAAGGAGATTTCCCCCAAACATTTAAATATCTTTTGGTTGGAATGCCTTTGAAAGAGATTTCCCTGAGACTCCAGATAATATACAACTTATCTTTCAATCAAATGACAAATGCACAACCAAAAACTTTTAAATTCCTTATGACTCGAACATTTCGGTCCAAACTCGAAGGAAGTGTAGGAGAAGCTATCTTTTCTCCGGACTTGGAGATTAGAGAATCTTTCAGACTTCCCGATCACTCAAGCGTTTTTCAAACTGAAATGATCGCTATACACGAAGCCATGCATCAGGTTGTAGGCAAAAAGTACAAATCTTTTCGGTTAGTCACGCTGCCCTAAAAGCACTTGACTCATCCAAAACTATCTCCCAACGCCCACATCTCTCAACGAGATGGCTGAGCAGTGGGATATTTGCCTCATATGGGTTCCGGTTCACCAAGATATATTTGGTTATTACGAAGCAAATAGATTGGCCAGAGAAGGTACAAATTCCGTTATTCCTCCTGGGAGGACTTCAACTGGAATACCCATGGCCTCTCTGACACTGCGAGTGAAAGAGAAAATATACTATTCCAACTGGCAGATATTAGGTGGAGCACAAACCCCAAATGTAATATCTCGAAACTTTCGTGGCCAGAGTATAGCACCAAACGAATAGCCCAACTCATGCGACATAATAGACAGACCCTATCCATGATGGTTGGAGCTCTCACGGGCCTGCCTGGTGGGAAGAAAAACCTTCCGATTAGGGGTAGCATCAAATGACTTCTGCAGGAGCTGTAGAAACGAGGAAGAGGAGGAGACAGTATAATATTTTCTCTGCCACTGCCCAGCCCTTGGGAGAATAATGTTAACCATACTTGGTAGCCCGTTTGTCGATAGTCTGGCGGACATTGCATTAGTCAAGATTGGTGGAGGAAATCGAGATGGTTCGAGTAGGAGGATATAAAAGAGGGATCATATGGAATCACAATGGGGCTTTCTGGCCTAGGTGATGTCCCGAGAATTCGCATCGGCCTTTCTAACCTAACCAAACCAAGTCGTACATTTATTTCCTAAATTTAGAAAAAGTAAAATGCCATAAAAATAAAATACTTTATAAAAAGGTTCAAGTTGATTTAAATAAATTAATGTTGCGTTGAAGGCAGCATTTTCGTTAAGTCATATTTAATTATATTTAGCAGTAACTTTATACTCAACCCAGAAAATATGTTTAAAGCACACACTTTATCTACATATACATATATGTATATCTACTACAAATATAAGTCACATAGATTCTATTTGAGTTCTTTGCAATTCCAAGTTACACATTTATTCCAATTCCACTCGCAGCAGAGCACAATTGTTAAGCGCTGCAAATCGAATGGAATTTGGCAGCGATTTAATGTTGCCTTTGCTTGCAGCAAATATCAAATCGACGATTTTGAGTATGTTTACACAGATATAGTATGTATGGTATGTATGTATGTATGTGTGGCATGTTTATATGTATCTATAAGTCGCATAAGTATGTACTTTATTTTATTGTCGCCATGAAAAATGTTATAAATGTCGCAAAATGTCCGTTTATGATGGAACATAAATCATTTATGCGCATGACTATAAAAATTTTTATCATATAATATACCCGAGTACTTGTATTTTGAATAAATAAAATATAAAACGCATTGATTTCTTATTTAAATTTAAATATCAATGTTTTATGTTGTGTGAAAACACATAATTCTA
This sequence comes from Leucophenga varia, assembly GCA_018903435.1. Taxonomy (NCBI): domain Eukaryota; kingdom Metazoa; phylum Arthropoda; class Insecta; order Diptera; family Drosophilidae; genus Leucophenga; species Leucophenga varia. The sequence goes on along the minus strand of JAEIFJ010000349.1, from coordinate 54,421 downwards.
AAGTGTTAAAGTGATGTTTTATATTTTTGATTTAATTTTGGAGAAATTGAATTTTATTCTAATCAAAAAAGAAAATATTATATTAAATATAAAAGAAAATATCACATCAATTATAAACAAAAACATATTTAATTGTATTTTTATTAAAGATATTTATTTATTTTTTTATTCATTTTCATATTTAATTAAATTTATACAAATTTTAACAATTTTCCAAAAATAATAATAAATAGCATAATAAATTTGTCAAATCAATGCAGGTGCTTTTTATTAGTGCAACAATAACAAAAAAATAATCGCCTATGTTGCAAAAATTAATTTTTAAATGAAAGTAAATATAAAATATTTTACATTATTTATACTAAATGTTTATCAAAATAATAAATTTTATATTAGTTAAATCAATTTCAAATAATTTATAGTATTATGCGACATAAATAAACCAATTTATTGTGCGCAAACAAAAGAACTTCCTGTTTTGAAATAAAATTCTGCAGTGGTGGCACTTCCGTTTTACTTTTTTTTTTTTTTTTTAAGCGCTAACAACAAAAATGGCGGAAATTAAATTTGTTATAAAAATTTTGTATAATTTATGTTGTTTTGAATTTTAATTCCTTATGTCACGTTTTTAATGATTTGTTGGAAATGTTTAAATATCAAATTAAAAGAAAAAAATATTTTTAATTTGATAGTTTTAAAGCTCAAATACGCGTCAAACTAAAAATCAGTGGCGTATATAAAGGGGTGAGGGAGACTCAATGGTTTGATACAACCCAAGTCTAGACACAATGTTGAAGCTCTTATAAGAATCTATAGAAAAGTTTTGCAATACGGAAGTGTCACAGAAAATCTCGTTTGGTTGGATTCAAATCTCTTTTAAAATTCAATGAAAAAAGAAATATAATTCACAATTAGTTCAAACATTAAATAAATAAGATAGAACGCTGAAGTCGAGTAAGCTCGACTGCAAGATACCATGTACCCAAACTTTATGTACCTTATGTATTGGATTTTCATACAAAACTTAAAAAAAAGGGGTATATTTGTATGGTGGCTATACCTAAAATTTAATATTGGTCCTACCCATATAGTCAAATTTCTTTTGGACTATCAGAGGCATAATTTATAAAAAATTTAGACTACGTAGAATAAGAAACAATATCGATTTTTATGCAAAAACCCAAAATTTTGAAATAGACTTGTATGGGGATACCACTTCAAATGGGTCTAGAGAAAAACCGATTGTAAGTGCACACTTAACGGCTTAGTAGAGTCTAAGTTTCAAATATGTCTCTTACAGTCTCCGAGATAATCGTTTTCAAACGGCAGACATCATGACGGACAGACGAACGGACAGACAGACACAGCTAGTTCGACTTCCCCTTTCAATGCTGATCGTGAATATATACGTGAATATATATACTTTATAGGGTCTGTCTAGCCTTATCTTAAAGTGGTAAAAACTAGTAAAAATAAAAATAAAATTATTCGTGTACTGGCATATATACACAGATCAGGGTTTTTAACAATTTAAAGCAAGCCCTTCTAAAGGTTTTTTTTTAAAATTTAACAACCCTTTGAACTTATGTGCAACTGAATTTCACAGTTACGGAGTTCGGAGCTTTTATGATGCTCAAAATAAAGGTGCCAAAGCCACGTCAGCTGCTACTCTAATATTCCAGTACAGCTACATTACTATATTGCGTCATTGCATTTTGAACCCAGTTTGACCATCAGCCCCATCGTGTTTTAACTGAAAGCCCACTGCCCCGATAAGTAAAAATATGATCTATACATGTCGCCTACGTGTCTTAAACTCATGTTTAATATTTTTTTTTTATATTTTGCTTTTCTTAAAATTCAATTTGTTTACAATTTTGTGACGTGTTCCTTTTGATTTATTATCATAAATTCAAATTCAGCCATTCTATTTTTTTATTCGCTCAGTTGTAACCCACTCATATGGCTTGCGCGTGTATAATTTTTTTTCTTTCTACTTTTTATTGCAGGGGTCACATTAAAATACATTAATAAAGTTTCCATAATAAAACATTTAAGAACAGCAACTGTTGACAGTTTAAAAAATTTTGAGTAAAATAAAAAGACCAACTAAATATAACACATGTATACAATGTAACTTAGAGGGGATCAATATCTTCGAGTCCAAAACCGTGACCAAGCGAATAGCAGGAACATAATCTTTGGAATATTTTTAGAAAATGTTCTCGAAGAACTATGGGTCCTTAAGATACATCAATAAAGTTTCCATAATAACAATAAAATAATAGCAACTGTTGACTGATAAAAAAAAGAGTAAAATAAAATAACATACAAGATATTACATATGTATATGTAAAGGGGGTCCCAGAATTAACGCAAGATTTGCAGTAAAGTGCTGGAAACCCTGAAAAATAATAATTTGGCAACTAAAAAATTTAGTTCAAGTAGAAATGGAGTGTTACACGATAGAACACGATAGAATTTTGTATGGGTTATCAGCACGTTTTTGCAAATCTTGGGTTTATTCTGGGACTTACCCTAATTCTGGGACACCCTTTACATTACGGTGCTTCAATTTATTTGAGTCGAAAAACATGATTAAGCTGACAGCGAGAACATAATCTTTGGGATATTACAAGAAAATTCTCCTAGATAATTATAGGTTCAAAATCAAATTTAACCCTCAACTTCACGCACGTTGCCTAAAAACAGTGATTTGTCGAAACAAAAAACGCTTACTTATACGTTTTACAAATTTTAAATATCTTCCACATTTTCTCAAGATCTATTTTGAAAAACCTTTTTCAGTGCTAAACTCTTTATTCAAACAAAACATCTTAATTCCGATGAATTCCGATATATTGGATGGAGAAGCAGTTTTTGCCATGGCGACTACATGAACCCGTGTATTTTCTTTGCGGAAGTGCACTTTTCTTCGTCAAATTTTGGGGCATAATCTGGTTATCCAACAGATCGTTCAGCCGATACAAGTTGACTGATCTTTGGTTTCCATTTGCTTTTCCTACAATCTCAGACACATCTCGTACGTTCTCTCTCAGAACATATATTGACCATAACTAATATAAATATTTCTTAATCCCAGAGATTTTCCATGGTGATTTCCAGAAAAATTTTTAAATAGCTAAAGAAACTCAACTCGTGGCGCTAAAAAAAAAAAAAAATTGAAATTCAAAACTTCTACTAAGAACTTAATTATACATAAGTTTAGAACTATATAAATGAGTATACCTGTCATATCGTAATTTCCTACTCGTGGAGATAATGTCAAAAAAAGTGAAAACACACACACCCATCTTATTTATTTATGTATTTATTACAGACATTGGTTGTGTGTTAAGCAGCTGAATTTGTGGTGTTAAGCCAATTGCACGTGGCGTACACACAAAATAAGTTGAAGTGTTTTAATGGCATTAAGTATTAAAGAGATTCGAGTCTGGGGTTTTTATTTCCACACTTTTTTTTCTGTTTTTTTTTTTTGTACAATAAAAAAATTATATATATATTTTTTATTGCTGCAAATTAACTTAATGCATGTACATATATATGAATATTAAATGAGCTCGTGTAGCAGTCAGTCAGTCTGATTTACATAGATAGCATAATAATGTGGAAGCAAATCCGAATCAGGGTGTACTAAGATGGCGTTAACTGTGTCAAGTATAGAGAGAGATATGCAGAAAAGTTGGTATTAAAGTTCGTAGCTAAAAAATATTTATATTCGTATGTGTGTGTGTTGTTGTGGCACTCACAAAAAGGAAGGAAAAAGCTAAATGAGCACATTAAATATGTAGTAAGGATAATTGCTCTAAATGACATTTCAATGGAATCTAACTGTCATAAAGTAAATTTAATGAAGATTTTACACATGAGAATTGTTTTGGAATGGTTGGTAAATTATTGCACATTTTTTTTTTGCTATTAAATCGTATTATTTGTGACTATTCAAGCATTAATGCCTTTTAAATGATGTTACTATGGAGCACGCTACTCTTTGTTCTACTATTCTACAATTATGATACACCAATGATACAGCAATGAAACACCAATGATACACCAATGATACACCAATGATACACCAATGATACACCAATGATACACCAATGCAATACCAATGCTACACCAATGATACAACAATGAAACACTAATGATACACCAATGATACACCAATGATACACCAACGATACACCAATGATACACCAATGATACACCAATGATACAACAATGAAACACCAATGATACAGCAATGCAACACCAATGAAACACCAATGATACACCAATGCTATACCAATGACACACCAATGATACACCAATGATACACCAATGATACACCAATGATACACCAATGATACACCAATGATACATCAATGCTATACCAATGATACACCAATGATACACCAATGATACACCAATGATACACCAATGATACACCAATGATACACCAATGATACACCAATGATACACCAATGATACACCAATGATACACCAATGATACACATTTGATACACCAATGATACACAAATGACACACCAATGATACACTAGTGTTACACCAATGAAACACCAATGATTCACCAATGATATACCAACAATACACCAATGATACACCAATGATACACCAATGCTATACCAATGGTACACCAATGATGCACCAATGTTACACCAATGATACACCAATGATACGCCAATGATACACCAATGATACACCAATGATACACCAATGATACACATTTGATACACCAATGATACACAAATGACACACCAATGATACACTAGTGTTACACCAATGAAACACCAATGATTCACCAATGATATACCAACAATACACCAATGATACACCAATGGTACACCAATGGTACACCAATGATACACCAATGATACACCAATGATACACCAATGATACACCAATGACACATCAATGATACACTAATGATACTCTAGTGTTACACCAACGATACACCAATGATACACCAATGATATGCCAATGATACACCAATGATACACCAATGATACACCAATGATACACCAATGACACACCAAGCATACACCAATGATACACCAATGATATACCAATGATACACCAATGATACATCAATGATACACCAATGATACACCAATGACACACTAATGCTACACCAATGAAACACCAATGATACACCAATGATACACCAATAACCAATACACCAATGACACACCAAGCATACACCAATGATACACCAATGACACACCAAGCATACACCAATGATACACCAATGATATACCAATGATACACCAATGATACATCAATGATACACCAATGATACACCAATGACACACTAATGCTACACCAATGAAACACCAATGATACACCAATGATACACCAATGATACACCAATGATACACCAATGATACACCAATGATACACCAATGATACACCAATGATACACCAATGATACACCAATGATACACCAAGCATACACCAATGATACACCAATGATACACCAATGATACACCAACGATACACCAATGATACACCAATGATACACCAATGATACACCAATGATACACCAATGATGCACCAATGATACACCAACGATACACCAATGGTACACCAATGATACAACAATGAAACACCAATGATACACCAATGATACACCAATGATACACCAATGATACATCAATGATACACCAATGATACACCAATGATACACCATTGATACACCAATGATACACCAATGATACACCAATGATACACCAATGATACACCAATGATACACCAATGATACACCAATGATACACCAATGATACACCAATGATACACCGATGTAACACCAAGTAAATACACCAATGATACACCAAAAGGTACGCTTATGATACATGTATGATGCAAGTATGAAATATTTTGTATTACTTAGAAACGCTGTGACGAGCCCTTACCGCGAAAAACCCGAATTGAGAAAATCAGTGCTGTCACTGAAATCTCTACCAGAGAAATTGTAACCAAAGAAGATTGCAAGGTGTCATTCAAATCTATTTGAATTGGTTTCAAAGCTCTCAAATTTTTGCTAAATATTTGAGAACAATAAAACAATTAAAAGAAATAAATACTTTTCAAAACAAGGCTTTTTTAAATTAAATCTATTGTTTATTCTTTGGCCAATTAGAAAGCCAGGAACTTGAATTTTGTACTAAAATGTTAAATGTTTTTGTTTTGTTTTGTTAATAATTTTTAGTGCTTTGTGAATATAAAATATTTTCTTTATAAACTTTGTTGCGCAATTATCAGCATCAATGTCAATTTTATTGACTTTATCATTTCAATTTTCACAATTTTCTTTACCAAACAACTTTCCAACCAACTTCAACTTGCAAAACCACTTCCAGCGATACTTTTGTCCCAATTTTTGGCCACTTTATATATATTTTTATTATATATATATTTTTTTTTTTTTTGGCAAACAGTCACGTCTCTTGAATTATTTGCAAAAAACTTAACGAAAATCCTTTTTACTGCTCGAAGTAAAATGACCAAAAGTGTAACTTTTTTGTTTTGTGTCTTTTAATATTTTATTTTATTTTCTTTTTTTTGTCTTTTTTTCTTCTCAAAGAAAATGATATTTAATATTTCCTTGACTTAGTTTTCTTCTATTCATACCACAGAGCACAGTGCTCTATTTCAATGTATAATATTTTCATTCGATTTAAAATGTTGTTGTCAATATTTTTATAAGCTGAAACAGATAGAAATGATTTTAGATTCTTTCTGAAATCGTTTAAATGTGAAGTGTGAGTTATTTTTCTTCATTTTCATTCGTTTTTGTAATTTTAAGTAATTTTTTTTTTATTTTAGTTTTTTTCATTATATTGCCAAGTCGTGCATGGCAAGCATGAACAAAATTCAGCTATGCGGAATTTTAGTGACTTGATTTCATATTTTTGTAGCCTTTACACATTTATTATAGTAAACAAGAGCATTATTTACTTCAGACAAATTTATTTACATAAAAAAAAAAAAAACAAAATTTGTCGAAACTATAAATTACAAATAAACAGTTTCAACGTAAATCTCCATTTTTCAACATCAGGAATACCAAAATGGAAAAAAATATATTAAAATGAAGAGCTTTTTTTATTAACTGCCCATTAACTTTGTTCTATCATAGCTTCAAAATCGCTGTAGATTACTATACCCAGTTTCCAGTTTACGTATGGATTTATTTTTACCTCAAGAGAGCATCTCGCTTAAGACTGAAACAAATCAGAGAAAATTGAGTGATCCTTCCCAAGTTTAATTTTATTCATTTCAATAAATGTTTACAAATTAATAATTCTTAAATTTAGGTAAAATTGAGCTCTGAATTAAATGCTTGCAGGTTGCCACCCCCCGAAAAAACCGAAAACATAAAAATAATCAAATAAAATCATCGATATTTGATTATTTTTATGTTTTCAGTATTTGGCAGGGGGTGGCAACCTGCAAGCATATACATCAGAAGCTCAATTTTACCTACATTTAAGAATTTGGAAGTTTAATTTCTCGATATTTCAAATATTTGTGATTCAGAGTTGCGATTTTTTACGAAGTTTTTTCAATTTGCAAAGAAGCTATGTGGTGGCAACCTGCAAGCCTTTTTCCTTTTCATACTTATCATCGAAAGTTTAGTGTGAAACTGTTGATCTCAGAGATAATACAAAACGAAAAAGAAATCAACTAAACTTGTTTTGGACTAATAACCAATTTTTTATCTAGCCTCATATTTAGATATAAATAAAATGTTTTCCAAATTTTATACTTTTTTCTTCCATCAAGAGCTGTCTTATGACAAGTTAAATGGGCTATGGATCGGTTCAATGGTCCGTGATGCCCCTAAAACGTTGGTTTGGTTCATGAACCGATTTTTAGTCAGTGTCAAAGCGCGGTTCGGTTCCGTTTATTTGGCTCCAATAAAATGAAAATTTAACCAGGCCAAAAAAGGCCCATTGTGATACCATATGATTCTTCATTTATATCACCCTACTCGAACCTGCTCGATTTCATTATGAAGCCTGCTACTGCAAAAATTATGACTGATGTCATGTGAGGAACCCATGTGAGGGCAAATATCCCATTGCTCAGCCATCTCGTTGAGAGATGTGCGGCACTGGGAGATAGATTTAGATGTATTATTTGAAGAGTCAAGTGCTTTTAAGGCATGGCGTGGTGATAGCGATCGCTTCAGCTTGTCAAAAAAAAAAAAATAATCATTTAAAAAAAAATCACTTTTGGTGATTTTTCACAGTGACTTAAAATTGCAATGTCGCACTGCGACTAAATGTAGTGATCTTCGATTTTCTTGTTCTCCAGTGAACATGTTCAGTTATCGGCGATTTTGTGTATCACTAATCGCTGATAGTTTTTCGCAAACTGCGATTTTATCACTGTTTGCAGTCACAGCGATTTTGAAGTCGCAGTCGCAAATCACAGTGCAACTTTAAAATCACTTTTTTTGTTAACATTTCTAATTATAGTAAACAATCCCTTAAAATTTATTGGCCACACCCATTCCATTGTTTTTGACATTATCAAGTCTATGTAAATTTTTGGTTCAAAACTTTCTTTTTCTGAGGCGCTGGTACGGTTCATGGTTCGCAGCAAATGCTTAAAAATGCGGAGGTTCGGTTAATAAGCAAGTTCGACGCTATATCTGCGTCACTGATGATCATTAGAAAAATTGTTTGCAGATTTGTCTGTCTGGTATTTGAGATTCGGTTGTACCTAAATTAACGTTTTTGCTGAATGTTTTTTTTCCTTGGTTTTTTTTTTTTTTTTTTAAATAGAATTTATAATAAACTTTAATACAATTCACGCATTGCAACGTGGGTGTCGAGTTGTAAATTCATGTTTAGATTTCTTCTTATTTGTTTTTATTTTTTTTTTTTTACATTTTACTATAAAATTTTTATGTGTATTTTTTTTTTTTTTTTTGTTCATAGTTTTATTGTTGAGAAACTATGCAAGACATGTGCCAAGTTTACAATGCACTTGCGGCTGAGCGAATTTTCTATATAAAGAAGAATTGTCTGTAGTGTGTGGGTGTGTGTGTGGTTTTTTTTATGTTGCTATAATACTTAAATTTAAAAGTACAAAAGAATGCCAAAGCACAATACAAAACGCCCAAGTGTATACAACGAAAAATTTTAAGTTTATATTTACTATATCTATGGTATGTGTGTATGTGTGTGTGTCTGTTTGGTTGTTATTTAAGTTAGCGTTAGAAAAGATGTGAAGAAAATTGTAAATAAAAAATTAAATAAATAAAATTATATATCAAGAAGATGAAGAAGAAGAAGAAAGTGTCAGGCTTGAATGTAAAGCATTGTTGCAAAGACTTTTCTACAATATTCTTTCACTTTATTCTTCTGCAGCAGCTGCTGCTGTTGCTGCTATTTGTTAAACACCCACAAGCATTGCTTAAGGCAAGTCAAGACAGTTGAGCTTATGTGTGTGTTTGCGCCCATTCAACATCAACTGCGATTTGTAAGATATTTTGTATGCCTTCAGCTAGGCTCAGCAGCTCAGGCATTGTTGCCACTGTCGCCATCATCATCATCATCATCTTTGCCAACGACAACGACAACTTCCGTTTCCGTTTATTCGTTTACTTGCTTGCACACACACATACTCCAATGCTCACCGCCGTTTTGCTGCATAGTTTTTCTGCACACTTGCGCATAAATAAAAAATTATTTTTTATATAAAATATTTAAGCTTGTATTTTATTTTGCATTATAATATGCGACATACACAAATTGTATTTTATTCATTGTAGCAGATACTTCATGGTATGCAGCAGTTGAAAAAAATGACTGCAGTGTGCTGCGCATCGTCATTGCTGAAATTTAAAGCTGCAGTTGCTGCTTTCACTTGAGTCATGCAAAAAGGCACACTTGACTTAAATATTATTCTTTTGATATTAAAAAATGAATATTATAAAGCACACAATTTCACTTGAACACTTTCAATCTTATTTATTCTGCCTCTACATAAAAAGTGAGAAGCTAGTTGAATTTTAATTTTGTTTAACTATGAGGATGGAACGATAAGAGTTCAATATCAATAATAAAATCATGGGAATTATGCTCTGGAGATGCCATTTATGAGTTAATGGCACTTAAGTTATCATAGAAAAACTCGAAGGAAGAGTAGGAGGAGGTATCTTTTTCCCGGACATGGAGATTAGAGAATCCTTTAGACCTCCTGATCACTCCAGCATTTTTCAAACTGAAATGATCGCTATACACAAAGCCATGCATTATATAGGGCACCACTCAGGTTGTAGGCAAAAAGTATACATATTCTCGAAAATCAGGCTGCCTTAAAAGCACTTAACTCATACAATAACAAGTCTAAAACTTCCTCACATATGTTCCAGGTCACCAATATATATTTGGTAATTGCGAAGCAGATAGATTGGCCAGAGAAGGTACAAGTCTCGCTATTCCTCCTGGGAGGAGTTCGACTGGAAGTCCCATGGCCTCTCTGAAGCTGCGAGTGAAAGAGGAAATAATTAGAATGGCAGAGACTAGGTGGAGCACAATTCCCAAATGTAATATCTCGAAACTTACGTGGCCAGAGTACTACACTAAACGAACAGCCCAACTCATGCGCCATACTAAACAGACTCTATCTACGATGGTTGAAGCTCTAACGAGACACTGCCTGGTGGGAAGACATGCCGCCCTAGGGTTAGCATCAAATGACTTCTGTAGGAGCTGTAGAAACGAGGAAGAGGAGGAGACAGTAGAACATTTTCTCTGCCACTACCCAGCTCTTGGAAGAATAAGGTTTATCGCGCTTGGTAGGCCGTTTCTCGATAGTCTGGCGGAGATTGCATCAGTCAAGATTGGCAGCAGCCGCCTTTATAAGGAAATCGAGCTAGTTCGAGTAGGAGGATATAAAAGAGGAATCATATGGTAACACAATGGACCTTTTGGCTAGGTGACTGCCATTCTAACCTAACCTAATCTCACCTAACATAGCATAGCAAGATGATGGTTTGAAAACATTTAAAATAATTCCCAAATTTAACACTGGGAGTGGAAGTAAGAAAATCAGTTAAATTAATGATTTAATTCGACTCATTATGTTACAGTTTACTTTTCTATACAAAAATTATGTGATATTGTGACCACGGGACACTGCCTCATAGGCACTCATGAGGCGTCCCCTTTAATGATTTTTGTAGAAGCTATGGCAATGAAGAGAAGGAAGAAAATATTGAACATCTTCTCTGTGATAGTCAAACTTTGAGTAGAAAAAGGTTCGAACATTTTCGAAAATTTTTCTTAGAAGATCTGTCGAAAGAAATCACGATCGAAGCCAGAAGCCCAAATAAATTTTGTTAAGGTGACAAAATGGTGGTAGCTGATGGTTGTAGGTCTCACAACAGTAGGCATCACAGTAGGACTCTTTTGGAATAAGTGTTGTAATGCTCGTCTGAGAACTCGGCCACCTAAAAATAACCTAACCTAAGGCCCATGAATGGCCTCATCAAGTATAATATGTGATTCCGTTTGATGCTGTTGCCAAGCTTGCTATGAACGACTTCTCATATCTGTGGCCTTAGCTGGACTACAGCAAGAAGTCTCCAGTAGTACTGGGCCCAATAATCTGGTCAACGACAAGCAATTAGCTTGGCCCATTTATTGTTAAACTAAGGTGTATATTGGTAGACCAAAGAAAAATTTGTTTTTGTGACATACGACTTTTCATCAAGGACTGAGATATATTCCCTTAATAAACTAGGTCTGCCCTAGTACACTCTATTATTATAGAAAATCAGACACTGCGAGATTTTGTCAGATATATTGTGTTATGTCTCTTGATTCCTTTCCACAGCACCTCATTTAGCCCTATAGTTCTGAAGGAAACTATTAGATTCTTTGAAGTCAGTGCCTGTACCAGTCCTCCTTTGAGTTTGTGAAAGATAAGGCTGAATAGTACTTCAAATAATGATCCAATAATTCATCAGTCTGTAGACAGAACCTTTCTGCCGAGTCTTTCTGCGAGCTCAGCTGGGCCTCAGCATTACGCATAGTCGATCGGTTCTCTGCATTAAGCAATTGACTCGGTCATATCAGATATCATCTTTACAAAACTGGCCTGTCCCCAGAGTCAGAGTGTAGACTCTGCCTGGAGGACGATGAAACTATTACACACAAGCTTTGTGAATGTCCAGCTTTGGCCCGCTTCAGATTCACCCTGTTTAATCGCTTTTTATTACTACCGAGCAATTCAGGGTCGCCCCGACTAGGGATACTCTTCTGCTTATTAAAGAGGCGGAGAGGATTCTCTGTCCATTAACCTAACCAGTATCAATTGCCAGGCCTGGGTACAATGGACTCCCATATTTATAGGAGGGCCCTACCACGTTCCCACTATACTCTGTGCTAACGATGGGAACGTGTGTTGATTTACTTGAGTCTCCACTTTCGCTCTGACCACTTGCTTAGCTCGCGGTTTCGGCCCAGACACAACGTCAGGCTTTTATGGTTATGGTTAGACAGAACCTAGAGTTTCTAACTACCTTCAATGCATATCGCTGAATAATTCATCTCAAGTCTGCAGTGACCTGATACGAACGCTGTTTCCATTTTCACTTTGTTCCTTTCATTTAGGATGCAGTCCATTGTTAATATTGCCACATGGGGCCGCATTACTATTGCCTCTAAATTGTATGGAATCGAAAGATTTGGTCAATAAATGATGTCGAATTCGTTGTGTGTGTTCCCTTACCAGTTGGCATATCAAATCGATTTCTCTCTTCGATAAACATTTTATCAACCACCCCTCTCTCTCTCTCTCTCTCCGCTTGCCTAATGAAAAGTTATTGCACTATATTTTTAGATTTCCATTTTAAGTGCGCTTATCGCTGACCGCATTTTTAAAAGCAGTCGAAAAAGAGTCATCCACAAAACACTGCGCTTCTATTTACTGCAACCATAACGAGTCTAGCCACTTCAATTCATTCAGCACTTTGTGCCACAAGTCGGTATTTTTTGTTGCAAAATTTATTTGGTTTAAGCAAAAAAGAAAAGAAATTGCTTACTGCTGCCAAAAATGTATAATACCAAATAATAATTTTCTCCACAAGTTCTCTTTTTTTTCTTTTATAAGCGGCTTCTACGACTACTATGACTGCTCTTAGTTGAAGTTTAATAAACATTATTTGGGATTTGTCTGTCTGTCGTGCTAGTATTTTGTTTTTGTTTTTGTTTTTGTCTGTGTTTGTTTTTTTAGAAGTTGTTATGCTGACAATCTTCCCGCCTTGTATGGATATATCCGAGACTTTATTATAGCGATAAAGACAAACACGAAAGCTTTGGTAATAAATGAAAAGCTGAAACTGAGACCAATGTTCCATAAAGTAGCCGCAATTATTTTTGTGCTGCGTAAGAAATATTTGTCTTTTTGAGTTATGAGTTTTATACTTTTTGTTAGTTTTGTGGCAGTCAAAATTTTGCTTAAATATTTGTGTAGTAAATCGAAAAAAAATAAAACAAATACCGGAAATGAATTCTTCTTACAGCGCAACTTAAATATTAAAACGAAATAAACAAGCAATTTGTATATACAATTTGCCAAAGTAAAGGTTTACAAATTGCATTTCAGCTTTGAGCCATCTTAGAGCGTCTTTACTCCAGACTCAATTATGTTGTCTGGCTATTGGCTGGGTGTGGTAGTTTGTATTTAGTTTTAAAGTAACAGTCTAAAGCTCTTTAAATTTGAAATGTATTAAGTTATCTAGTTCAAGTTTAGTTTTTTATTCACTGCTCGAATGATGGTGTATCAATTAAATTTTATTAATAAGTGGGAGCTTCTAAAACATATCGTACTCTAATTATATCGATATTTTTTGATATTCGATACATTCAATACTCTACATATATCGATACTTAACCGTACTTTAAAGTATCTACATCCTTGCATACTAAAAAAATATCGATATTTTTCTGCTTGCTATTTAAAAATATCGATATTTTTTATGCTTAATATTTTCAAATCGATTTTTTCTATGCTCAAAAAGTATCGATATGTTTGTTACTAATAAAAATGTTGATATTACTCTAAATATTTTTAGAGTAATATCAACATTTTTATATCATAAAAAACGATATTCGTTTTCTTATGATCTATACTTTCAATACTCAACAAATTTCTATACTTTCCTAAACTCTAAAAGTCGGTGTTATTCCTAACTGCAATAATATCGATAATCTTAACTTTCGATAATTTCAATACTCTACAAATATCGTTATTTTTCCATACTCTAAAAGTATCGATATTTTTGCATATTATAAAAATGTCGATATTATTCCATACTCTAATAATATTGATATTTTTTATGCTCGATATTTTCAATATGCTTTATATATCGATATTTTTCTATACTCGAAAAGTATCGATATGTTTATATACTATTAATATTTTGATATTATTCTAAAAATATCGTTTTTTTATGCTCGATATTTTCAATACTCAATTAATATCTATACTTTCATATACTCTAAAAGTATCGACATTTTTGTATACTATAAAATGTAAATTTTATTCCATACTCTAATTATATCGATAATTTTCACATACTACTCAAATTATATTTTTTTTCCATACTCTAAAAGTATCGATATTTTTGCATATTATAAAAATATCCATATTTTTCGATATTCTAATAATATCGATAATTTTGACACTCGATATTTTTAATACCATACACATATCGTTATTTTCTTATACTCTAAAAGTATCGATATTTTTGGATACTTTAAAAATGATATTTTTCAATTAAGTATCTTGACAATTTTCATTTGTCCAATTTTGACTGGCTGCACATATCGCTTCACGCTACTAGGATTATTTAAATATGTGAATCACAACTAAGGTGCGATCAATATTATAAAGCTTTATATATTGCTGTATAGGATATCACCATATTCTACGAAAAGGAAATTAAAAAAATCAGAAAAATGGCTTTACAGTGGTGATACCGAAATCTCATAGTTTTGGTGTAAGTGTATTGGTGTAAAATACTTGAAAATTTACAACATTACACCGATATCTTCAGAGTATTTTCATTGATTCCATAGGATAGCAAATTTTTTCAATATTTTTAATTTCCATAACAAAAAGGTTTGAAATTTGGCGACCCTGCCAAACTGAAAATGAAACCAATTAAAACTCTATTTAAAATGTAAAAACTCTAAACTCTACTGTAAGTGTTTTGGGGGTCACTACCTGGTAATAATTTTTATTTTTCCAAAAAAAAAAAAAGGGTATCGATATGTTCATATTTTCATTACATATAAAAGGCCGATATTGAAAAAAATAAATATCATATCGATATTTCGATATTACTCAACCCTAAATTAATTTTCTAATTAGAAAATCATTTCAGTTATGTAATGTTTAGCTTCGAGCTCAAACGAATTGTTTTAATGTTTGTCAACTGCACTAAATTTTGCTTTATTTAAAGTTTTAGGTTAGAAATGAGTCACGTCGATATTTTGAAATATGAGTAATTTTTAGTGCTGATAGATTGTTCGATGCCATAGAAAAATCAATTTAACAATGTCCGTCTGTCTGTTTGTAAACTTTGATACATTATTGTTGAGTATTGAAAATGATTGCCATGACAGCGCTAGTATTAGAAAATGTCGAAATTTTAGTATATTTTTTTGTTAAATGGTGCATCGCATAGCATATTGAATTAAACTCCGCAATGACAAAGAAATGTACATCGGAAATGAAAATAAAAAAATAACACTCAATGATATCATTTATTTAATGAAAAAATTGTTTTCAAAACTTCATCCTAAAAGTATGCAACACTAGACAGTTTTTATTTTAGTTGAGACTGTTTGTACTAGTATACAACAATAACAAAAAAATGCTTACTAAATATTCATAAACCAATATTGTAACGATAGCAACGCAACGCTTCAAAGGCAATCAGCAATCCATAAGCATGACAAAGCAATAAAATGACTGGCGACAGACAGCAGCAGACAACGCAATTGACAAAGCTTCCAAGTTAAACAAACGAACTAAGAGACAATCACACAGACAGACAGATACAGACGGACGGACATGCGTTTCGACTGGCTGCGCAGCAGCTGAAACTTAGTCAAAACAGAATACTCTGTCCAAACTGTATTCCAAAAGGATATTTTGTTTTTTTTTTTTTTTGTGCTACACGCTTACTCAACTGTAGAAGAGTTCATTGTCTTCATTATTGGCATATTACTGCTGGAAAAAAAATGGCGACGGCAATGCCAATGGCGGCCAATGGTGCGGACTTGTGAATGTGCAAAGTGGTTTAAATAAAATAGTAGCGCACATAAAAACAAATGGCAAAACTCTGTGAATATTATGTACTGAAAGTACTGAAAAAGTTTGCACAACAACAATTATTATGGCAGTTTATTTATTGTAATAGTTGAAATGAAAGCAGGCAGGCAAAACGCTTCACTGATTGTTTTCAAATTGTATTGTATATGCCGTATGCCGCATGATTTTATGAACTTAAGATTTAAGTCTAAAAAGTAGCTTAAAGTCGGAACTACTTACACTGGCATGTGGTCCTGCAGCGCTATTATGTCCAAATACATACATATGATTCTTATGATTAACTTCGGCATGAAAGAGACCCGTCTGTAGCAATGGTCCAACAATGCGTGCATCGGAGAGAATATCTAAAACAACATCGCGATGTTCTAGATTGGTTGCCTTAATGGGATTTGTGTACATATCTTGGTATCTGCAAGGAAATAAAAATTTACTTAATTATATAACACAATGCGTTGATATATATCAAAAAAGTGTGAAACTGTGCCAACTGTGCACGCCTTTTCGCACTTATTTTCGAGGCATGTAAAGTCAAAAGCGTGTGAATTATATATAAAATATTTACACACACATAAGCCGAGTTTTCACTTATATAAAAGTCAACATTCTTACCTTCGTAAATTTTTTTTTCCTAAATTCTATTCACTATCTTTTTTTTGCTTAAAGCTCAAAGAGTCAAACATCTTGTTTTGTGTGTTTTCTATAAATTCAAAACTTTGTATACTCAGGTTCATGCGAAGGATATACATTTATTTTAGAAATGCTTTGCATTTTATTACCGGCTACTTAAGGTATGCACTTTGACCTCAATACACACAAGACTCTTAATTTACAGAGATACATATACATATACGTTCTGTTAAAGCATTTAAAGATATATATGCATACCACAACTGCACCTGACAGCAGCGTAGCGCAGGCAGGCAAGCGAGAGACAGGCAGCATCCTTTCAAATTCATATAAAGATGCTGCATAAACACACACACACACATGCACAACAACAACAATCAGAAGCGTAGGCAGCAATAGCACATTCAAAGAGAAAAGTTTGTCAAAGCAATTTGGTGAAAAAAAAAATGAGTGACACGGAAAGCCCTCAGGCAACAGTTGAAAAGGGCATGCATTAATAGATATAACGAGGGAAGCATTAAACTATTTTTCTGAAAAAAAAATAAAATTTTTTGTAATGTTGACATAATTTTTTTAATTCTTTAAATTTTGGGGCTTTAATTTTTATACCCGCAACACAAAATGTGCAGCGTATTTTCATTTTATCAGAAAGCTTGTAAGCTCTTAAGACGCTACAGTCTGATACAGTAAAAATCTAAACTAGTACAAGAGACTATAGCCAGTCTAAAACAACAGAATACAAATGTTGTGGGTGTCAGGGCATGAAAACATCCCAGATAACGAGCAAGCAGACGCACTAGCCAGGAAGGGAGGTTTTTTAGAAAAAGCTTTGGTTAAGCTGGACAGAACTTAGCTAAGGATCATGATAGGGCTCCTAACGGGTCACTGCAGACTTAGGGAAAGACCTACATGAAATGGTTGTAGCAAGCTTTCCTGAGTGTTGATTCTGTGGTAGTATGGAGGAAACACCTATCCATATTCTATCAGAAATAGAATGTCATTGTTAGGAGGATACACACTCTCCTTAGAGCAGGCTAGAAAAACGGAACCTATAGAAATGATTAGATTCATTCAAAGAAAAGGGCTAGAATCAGTAATTTAGCCAGAAAATGTGTACAGTATACCTCTCTAGGTAGCAGTACAAATACCCTCTTAAGCAAAAACAATAATAACTGAGACATTGCAGACCTTATAAAGAAAAGTCGATCTAGCCATGCCCGTCTGCCTGTCTGGCCGTCTGTTTCATTTGATTAGTTTTAAATATATTAACCTGTAATCGAAACTTTAGCTTTTCTCAGTTCTAAGCAGTTCAAGTGTTAAAATCAAAATGCGATGCCATCTTATGTACGCCATGTCATCCTATGTATACTTTACTGATATCAAAAGGATCAGCCCACTATAACATTTAGCACCCCTACAAGGTAACCTATCAAATTTTTTTTTTTGAAAAAGTATTTTTTATTTTGTCCTTAGGTGAAAATTTGGTTGTAAAGTTTGTATTAATTTTTTGGTTGTATCGAACTATTGACTCCAAGCCATCCCTTCTCCAAAGTTTACCTAAGCCACTGGTGATCATAAATGATGTGGCGGGTATTTGAACTTCGGCTCCATCGCAGTTAACGTTTTTTCTTTTTTTAATTAAATAGTAAGATATGTGACGATATTTATACAGATAGGTCCAAACTCGAAGAAAGGGTTGAAGGAGATATCTTTTCCCCGGACCTGGAGATTAAAGAAACTATCAGACTTCCCGATCACTGCAGTGTTTTTCAAGCTGAAATGATCGCAAAACACGAAACCATGCATTTTCAGGGAACAATCAGGTCGTTAGCAAAAAGTACACATCTTCTCGGATAATCAGGTTGCCTTAAAATCACTTGACTCATTCAATAACACGTCTAAAACTACCTCCCAGTACCGCACATCTCTCAACGAGATGGCTGAGCAATGGGATATTTGCCTCACATGGGTTCCGGGTTACCAAGACATATTTGGTAATTGCGAAGCAGATAGATTGGTCAGAGAAGGCTCAAATTCCGTTATTCCTCCAGGGAGGAGTTCGACTTGAATTCCCATGGCCTCTTTGAAGCTGCGAGTAAAAGATAATATCATCAGACTAGCAGAGACTAGGTGGACCACAAATCCCAAAATATCTCGAAACTTAAGTTTCCAGAGTATAGCTCTTAACGAACAGCCTAACTCATGCGCCATAATGGACAGACTATATTCATGATGGTTGGAGCTCTCACGGGACACTGCCTGGTAGGAAGACATGCCGTCCGACTAGGGGTAGCATCAAATGACTTCTGTAGGAGCTGTAGAAACGGGGAAGAGGAGGAAACAGTAGAACATTTTCTCTGCCACTGCCCAACCCTTGGAAGAATAAAGTTTACCGTACTTGGTAGACCGTTTCTCGATAGTCTGGCGGAGATTGCATCAGTCAAGATCGTTGCAGTAGTCGCCTTCATAAGGAAATCGAGCTGGTTCGAGGAGAAGGATATAAAAGAGGTATCACACTTACTAAGCCTGGGTTGTAATGAAATTTATGGACAGGTTTTTGTAATGCTTTGGGTTTTTGTTAAGTAAATTTGGATGAAATGATAAAATTTTTTCTAACATTTTATTCTGTTTGTCATTAAAAAATGTGCCGGAAATTTTAGACTTTAGTTTTTGGTTATATTAGATTTAGTTAAATTAGGTTTTTTATATTAGATTTTCCCTTTGCGTAAACCCTGAGTCTAGCATTGAAAATTATAGATTTATTAGCCAATAACGATACTTGAAATTTCATATTTTGGATTTTATCTGAGTAAAAGTTTTCCCATGTAGTATTTTATTTATCTGATTCACAAACTTACACAATAATTTGCTTTAAAAAAAAAGATATTTTAAGTGACTGGAAATAGATTTTATTGAGCGAAAACATGCTGCATAATAAATTTAATAAAAAGAATAAAAGCAAGTTTATTTCTATAACAAAGTTCACTACACATGTAAAGAGAGCGAAATATTTTAAAAAATTTTTTTTTATATTTCATGTAGTACATGAAAGTTTGGAGCCAAGTACAAACTTTCGTTTGTTCCACAACGTATTGTCGGCTTAAGGTGTGAGCTTTCAGAAAAAATTTGCAACCTTTTGCCCGTTTAGAACATTAGAATGGTTTGTAGTTGGCTCAAAATGTTCGTGTATAACACTTTCGCTTTAAATGGCAGCTTTTTTGAAATTTGATGGGAAAAGTAGCACTAAAAAAACACACCTCTTTTAAGTTTTACTCATTTTTCACTATTTGTTTTTTTTTTGCAGCGAAACCAAAATATGTTGGGACTTACATAAAAACATACTAAAAAATACCAGTTTTTTTATTGCAGCGTGCCCAAAATATATTACAGTCACCTATTTTTTTGTTTTTGCCTTTTGTTTACAACGAGTTCACAATATGTTGAGGCTAGTATAAATAAAAACATAAAAAATGCAAATCATTTGGGTATGGATAAATTAGAAAATCGACTTCATAAACGAAATGAATGTGCCTAATACATTGTTTTAGTTGAATTTTAATTAACTTGCATTGTTACCTTTCAAATGAAACCAATTTGGAACTCATCGATTGAATATTTTCAATGTCCACAACGGACATAGAAATATTTTTACGAAAACATGTTTAAAAAAGCCTGATTTTTAAATTGTGTTTTGTTTTAGTCCATTTTCGGATTTCCAGGACTCAGTGTGTACAGTTGATGAACTTATATTTTTGATTTATTTGAGCACAGAACTATTCATTAGTACTCAGTTTAGTTCACAGTAGTACTCATTAGCACTCACAGTAGTACTGAGTTATATTACCAGTTACTTATTTGAGTCACCGTAGTTTTCATTAGTATTCAGCTGAATTCACA
The DNA here is from genome assembly GCA_018903435.1 of Leucophenga varia. Lineage (NCBI taxonomy): Eukaryota > Metazoa > Arthropoda > Insecta > Diptera > Drosophilidae > Leucophenga > Leucophenga varia. The sequence continues at coordinate 33,514 of JAEIFJ010000349.1, read as the reverse complement.
GTACTACTCAGTTGTATTCACAGTAGTACTCATTAGCAGTCACAGTAGTACTGAGTTATATTAACAGTTACTCATTTGAGTTACCGTAGTATTCATAAGTATTCAGTTGAAATCACAGTACTACTCAGTTGTATTCACAGTAGTACAGTTGAATTTAAAGTAGTATTCATTTTCGTTCAATATACAAGAATTTTTTTATATTTCCTACCACATTGTTTGCACAAAAGCCACAAAGCTATAAACTTAATCCGCGTTTCTACAAAGAATCTTTAACAAATTTGACTAGTTTAGCTTTTATAGTTGCTGCAATGCGATTGTTGCGAAAGACAATATTGAATTTTCTTATTATAAAAAATATTTTATATATTTAAGTATTTTTCATCCCTGTTTTAATGTATGACTTAAAGGATATAGTACATGAGTGCGCTTTTGTTTATTGTCGGTTTGTCATTTTCTTATGCTGTTTACAGCTTTGTCAACTTTTTACATTTATTTGTGGTTTTTATTACGTAATCGTATGGTCTTGATCACGCAATTGAAGGCAAAAAAAATGTGTATATATAAATAAAAGAAAGGATAAAGCAAAAAACACATACGAAGTAGAAAATAAAATAAAAAACACGTCATACACAAGAAAAGATAAAGTAACAAACAGCCACTTCGTTTGCACTGTTTCCTTATGCTGCTTGTTGTCGTCGTTTCCACTTCACTTCCTGCATACAACAACGTCATTTGCTGCTGTCTGTAGAAAATGCTTACAAATGCCGCACTTCCGGTTCAAGTGTAAAAATATTTAAAGTGAGATGTACTAAAGTAAGTTTATATGTATGTATACGTATGTGTTTCAAACGGAAATTAAACGTGTTATTGGCGTTTTTTTTTTCTCTTAACTGATTTGCAGCATTTGGCTGCTGTCAACTGTTTTACCATTACCTTTACGGTTTTTTTTTTTCTGTGTGTGATTTTGTGGTTTCCGGCTTACGCTTTTCATTGCATACTTTTGAGTGTTTATTGTCTTGTGAAGTGCGCTGTTCTGTGTAATTTTATTAGTATTATTATTACTATTATTATTTTTTCTTATCGTACGATTATCTACTTTAACGTTTACTTTTATAAGCTACAAACGCTGCGTATACGTAATATTTTTTTTTTATTAGCTTTATTTTGTATTGAAAGTTTTAAATTGTTTAAGAAAAGAAATAAATAAAAAAGATATTATTTGCTTTTTTTGTTTATAAGCTTCAACTTAAAGTCTTATCTTGCAACGTTCATATGTCAACGCATGTTCAAAGGACAAAAGCATATAAATAGAGGATCAAAAAAATCAAATATGTACATTGAAATAAAATTTAATAAGAGAATGCAGAACAACTAAAACAAAACATCAGCAACAAAAAAAAAAAGGATATCAAAACTGAAAAAGAACAAAAGTTTTTCTGTTGTTCAAAAAAAAAAATAAGTATAAGGATACTGCATGTCGGAAGTTCAAACAATCAACAACAGCTGCACTCTTTCACAAAAGCATTCGAGTAAAACGCATTCATGTATTGTATCTGTACACATTTGTATCTACAAATGCCCAGTATCTATTTACGTACAAGTATTGTTTAGTTTTCAGCAAGTGCATCTCTCAGTCAGAGCATTAGGCTGTGGATGGATTGATGCCATTGCCATTGTCAGTTGGTCAACTCGTTGCAGTTAGCCATTATTGAATTAAATAGTTTTCCATAGAGAGTAAAAGATATAAACAAAGATAAAGAGAAGCAGCCTGCAGTCAAAAAAAAAAAAAAAAAAAAGCAAGCATATTGCAGTACAAAACTAAAATAGAATATGCAAAATAAAGCAAACTACATGCTACAATCCAATAAAAATAATCATAAAAGCATGAAACAAATGTACATTTGAGTAACAATAAAAAAATTGAACAAAAGCACAAAAAATACACTAAAAATAAAATCCAGGAAAACTAAACTTGTACCATTCACAACAACAACAACAAACAAACAATCACAATCACATTGCAGCAGACACATTTTGTGTCCTTTGTACAACATTTTGTTTAGCATTTAACTGCATTGGTGTATGATTCTGCTGCTCTTGCTGCTGCTACAACTGCTGCTCATGTTGCTATTAAAAACAGCTGGGACGCATTATTGTTTTACGTGTCATCATCTATGTACTAAGCATCAGTTATTCTATTCTCTTTCTCTTCCTCTCTCTTCTCTCTCTTTTCTCTCTCTCTCTCTTCCTCTATTGGTTTCATTTTATTGAGCTGATAGTCTCTGGTGTTAACATTAAAAACTAAATTGTATTTAAAAAACTACAAAATTGTCTTTAAGTTAAGTGAAGTGGGTAGTTTGAATTTTATGCTAATTAAAATTATAAATGATTTTAATTGCTGTTAATTGTTTAATTATAGTTTTAGATATTATTATAATTTGACTAATCAATACCCAATACCAAGTCATTATGAACTAACGCTGTAGTCAATTATGTTTGATTACAGGATATTCTGTACCCACTGTTTTATTGTATGTCATAGTGATTCCATGCAAACAAAGTTCAGCTTTTGAGTTCTTTAAACTGTTTTTTTCGCGGACAACTTTAATTCTTTTATATTTCTTTCTTGTCATAAAAATAAGCAGAAATATGGATAAAACAGTTGAGTTTAGCGTCACTCTTTGGTTAAGCGATATTTCTGTCTATTCGATTACTTCGATTAATCAATTTTTCAATTAATATATTTTTTCGATTATTTGACTTTTTCGATTAATCGATTATTTTTCGATTAATTGATTTTTTCGATAAATCGTTTTTCGATTAATTGATTTTTCAATTAATCGTTTTTCGATTAATCGATTTTTCAATTAATCGATTTTTCAATTAATCGATTTTTCAGTTAATCGATTTTTCGATTAATCGATTTTTTCGATTAATCGATTTGTTATTATTCGATTTTTTGTTCAATCTGATCAATCGATTATTTTTATTTGGAGATCTTTCAATTTTTCCGATGAATCCATTTTTTCTGTTTAATCGATTTTTATACATTTTGAAGGTAAAAACAAAAAAAAAAAAATAAAAAAAAACAGGTACACAACATAAAAATATGTTTGCAAAATTAGGTGCACTGCAAGAAAACATTCGTCGTTTCTCTATAAAATCAATCGAAGATCTTTAAAAAATAAATCGACTAAATCGTTTTATGAAAATTCGATTTTTTTCGATTAATCGAGCATTTTGCTTACCTCTACTTATCGATAAGTTAAACAAACTGGTGTATATTTGTTTGAAAAGTATACTAAAAATGTTTTTGGTCTTATACAATTTAACATATTTTCTGGGTTCTATCATAGGCAAATTCCTTACTACATTTTGAGTTTCTGGAAAGCATTTTTATGGGATCTATCATAGGCATAATTCTTACTATAATTTAAGTTTCTAGAATATATATAACAAAGCATTTTATATGCAAAAACTAAAAACTGTATTTTGTATGAGGATACCTCTCTGAATTGTGGTATATACTGGCAATAAGTGACTTTTTGACAACTCTTCAGAATTTAAGTTCTAAGTTTTACGGACGAAATGAGTCATAGAAGAGCCGATAGCCCTATGCGTTGACAACATTTTTTTACGAATGTCTTAGTTGTCATGGATGAAGTGTCTTGAACGACTTCATTTGCACGATACAATTCATGACAAGTCTGGCACGACTTAATACATGACAAGTCTGGCACGACTTCATGCTTGACGTGTCTTGCACGAACTTACGCATGATATGTCTTGCACGAATTCATACATGACATGTCACACATGCATCATGCAACGAATTCATGCATGACATGTCTTGCAAGACTTTTTAAGACATTTTGTGTGTTTGTCATGGATGTGTATTGTAGTTAAAAAATTTAACAAAAATTTATATGCAAATTTGCCTGGTCTGTTTCGCTACTTTTAATTGTTAGCAATGTTCAAATAATAAATTTCTGTAAGACTAGCATGAAAGCTAATCTAATTCTAACTAAATTATTTCAAATAGAAGCTGTATATTTCCCTACTCTATCATTATTCCAAAACAAACGCACCACGAAAATACTATAAGAAGAATTTCACATATTTAACAATCAAAGCGAAACTAAAGCCTCGTGTTTCATTATTCTAAAATATGATAAACTGCGAATACAAAAGCGCCACAGGGATTTAATAAATGAACAAGTGGGTGTGTTTATTTTTTTTTTTATTCCTCAAAGAACAAGAGTATTAAATTAAATACTGGAAGGAGAGGCAGCAATCATAGAGAATAAAACAGCAAGCATATTTACACTTTGCACTGTGACCTATTGTACAAAAAAAAAATATATATTTCAACAAGCTCGCAAAACTATTCAAATATGTATTTTTGTGGGTATATCACTCGCTCCAACTGTGTGCACAGCATAATGTTTTATCAAAGAAGATAAATAATACAATTTAAATAAATAACAAAAGCTAAACCAAATACATACGAACGAATAAACAAACAACACAACACAACAATTACAAATAGAGTGTCCAGCCGCATGGGGTTATGTATGTAATATACGTATTATGTAACTAGTTGAAAGGATATTTAAATTTAAGTTGGGCGGCAATTTTTAATTATAAATTTTAAAACAGAACTTAATATAGAATACACAAACATACAAACAAACAAAAGAACAATTACAATATTTGCACAGAATTGAGTTGAAATGCAGCAATCCTGCATGACAATGCAATTATTTTGTTTTGTTTTGTTTGGAAAAATTTCAACGGCAGCGCAAATTGCAAAATTCCGCATAAATTGTATCGAGTGTGGAGTTAAACAGAATATGCCACCATAAGATACAAATGGTTCTACAATCAAACTGTGTGAAAATGTTGTACACATAAGCTGCCTTATTGGCTTTGTATGTTTGCTCAACTTCCGGCAGACAAAATAAGAAAAAAAAATATATTTAAATTTGTTGCATCTTTAGTGTTGAAATCTTTAGTTGAAATAAAATCGCATTTTCATTTTATATGTTGAAAAAGAGTTATTGTTTTAATTGTGAAAAACTTTTAATTGGATTGAAAAATTGCTTGAAATTCAAGATGCAACAAGAATTGCATAATTTTATTAAATATTTGCATTAACAGCAACGAGGAAATTTTTCAACGAACAAGTGTGTTGGCTGTTTACTTACTAGTTTTGTCAAAACGAGTGATTTTTGAGTCACAGTGACTGCAAATAGCGATTAAATCGCAGCTCGCAAAAAAACAATCACCGACTACTGAACAGATTCACTGTTTGCGAAGAGTGATACACAAAAACGCCGCTTACTGAATTGTTTCGCTAAGCCAACACAACAAACCGATTTTGTTTTAATTCATTGAAGATGAATTTGTACAAATTCGGTGTTCATAAAAATATAAACGATTCGCGAAGAATGATAAAAGCACAAATCACGGAAAAATGAACAGTTTCGCTGTTCGTTAAGAGCGATACACAACATCGCCATTAACTGAAACTGTACACTGAGGAGTAAAAAAATCGCAAATCACTATTTTCAATCGCAGTGCGACATTGCGGTTTTAAAATCACTGTGAAAAAATCAACGAAAGTGTTTGTTTTGTCAACACTAATACTAAATATTAAAAAAACTATTATTCTTTAAGTGGCAAAAGGCTCGATGGGGCTAAAAGAGGTTATTAATTAATTGCGTGTACTCATTGAGTCTGTAAGTTAAAAATTTGTTATTTTTGTGATTAAAGTCTGGAACATTTACTCTTCCTCTTGGCCATTTAAGGATAGAAAAGAAACCTTATACCTTGATTAGGTAAACTAAGTATAGACACCCCATAAGATAAGTGCCAAAAGGCTTCTTATGCATAGTTTTTAACTAGTTTAATGGCATGACTCCGACAACAACCAATGAATGTGGCTTATATAGTATACTCCATCCAGATGGTCCAAACAAGTATATCTCAATTCAATCTGGATTGAGTAACAACAAATTGTTGCTCTGCGCAAAGCTTTGGTGACGAAACTCAGCCCATTGTGATATTACACAGAACCCAGCCAGATACAGAGCCTCTCATCTTCGTCAATGTCGTCGCAGCTTTTCAAAATTTTGAGTCAGGCTATCCCTAGTCTTCTAGCTTGACTGCGTATGAGACACAGTTACATATCAGCGATGAGGAGATTACACAAGTCTTTTCTTTTTTTTTCGATACTTGTTTCCGATGTATTTTTGTGCGCTGAACACGACTCAGGTACCCAAAAGTGTCCCATCACGTCGTTTTTGATTGTTTAACCTTTTTTTCACACCAGAAACGTGTTCAGCGCACAAAATTCCATTGGCAACCAACCTATGTTTGCACTGCAACATAAAGGGTTAACCCCATTTTTTTTAATATTATTTTTTATAGGTTTTCTATATGGTTATCATAGTGTAAGATTCAAGCCTTAATTTAGGAGTAAATTGAAGTCTCTAGCATTGGTCTGTCTCTCGAGAAAACACGATTTTTGTTGATACCCGCCACACATAGTGTGAAGGGTATATTCAGTTTGTCTGAAAGTTTGTAACGCATTGAAGGAGACGTCGTAGACCCCATAAAGTATATATATTCTTGATCAGCTCGACGAGACGAATCGATCTAGCCATGTCCGTCTGTCTGTCCATCTGTCCGTCTGTATATTTCTAAGCATCTTTTTCGTTGAAGATATAAAGATATTAAGCTGAAATTTGGAACTTAAGCTTTTCTCGGCAACGACTATCATGAGTTCGAGAATTAGAGTGCCACGCCCATTTTTAGGTATAGCCCCCATACAAACTTACCGTTTTTTCCGATTTTTTGTTTAAAAATTGTAATTATTTATGAATGTATTCACACCCAATGGTGTAAAAACATTTCTTTTGTCATCCAGTGTCAAAACCATAATGCCACGCCCTCTTTTAGGCATAGCCCCCATATAAACTTTCAATTTTTTCCGATTTTTCCGATTTTTGTAAAAAATACTAATCATTTATGCATATATTCACTCCAATTTGGCTAAAAACATTCTTATGTCATCCAATGTCAAATCAGATGTGCCACGCCCATTTTTTGGTATAGCCCCCATACAAACTTTCGGACCATTTTCGATTTTTTGTATGAAAATGGTTATTATTTATTCATGTATTTACTCCATATTGGGTAAAAACTCTTCCAATACCATGGTGCCACGCCCATTTTCAGGTGTTTCTTCCATAAAAAAACTTACCGCCCATTTCCAGATATATTCGAGAAATATGTTGTTATACATATCTGTATTTTAAGCTCAAAATTTTAAAATAATATTGTGTGTAAACTTAGGTGACCACTGATGATTACACATAAACTCTTTAAAGATTCGTGTGACGGGTATTTAAGCTTCGGTTCTACCGAAGTTAACGTTTTTCTTGTTTTTAATTTAAATTTTCACGAAAACCAGACGTAATGGTCACCCGAATCGTATTCAGATAACAAAAATATATCTGAGTCTCATATCGAATAAAAAAAAAATACTTTTTTGTTCTGTATAATTTTAAGAAGGTTGCAAGTTCTCTTTCGGTCAAAACTAAACCATGTTTTCCTAGAGGTACCATAAGCTTTGAGGTTGATTTATTATATGTTTGCAACTTCAATGGTCCTTTTTTGATGTCGACCTTTGTGTACCGCCTAGCAAGTGCGTCTGTCTACAACTTCCCACAATGTAACTCTGTCTTGGAAACCAAGATCAGTTGGGAACTGCATCATATTTTAGGATTCGCGGCCCTCAACGATTGTTCTGGACTTAAATATACAGAAATCAAGTGCCTTAAGTGCTGAATATATTTAATCCTGGAATATATTTAATCCTGTTCAGTGTTCGTCGCCCGTTAAGTTTCTATTAATCTCCACTGCCTCTTCTACTACTTCCACTTGGTACTACGCTGCAATGATCTGGAAGTCCTGAAAACGTTTCGTTTCCTAATTCATGAATGTCAGGAACGCCTCCTTTCGTTTTATCATTAAGTTTTGATTCATCCGTGTACACGTTGGCAGCATTAGTACTTCGCCCCTACTGCTTCTGCAGCAGTACGTTTTCGAGGGCTGATCATAAAGTTTAAATACACATATGTGGTGCTACACACCGTCCCCAAGTCTATAATGGCATTTTCTATTACTACTATGTCCAGTGGGTTTTGAGCGTAGTGCACTGTCTGCACACGTTTGCACTCCTGCAAACTATTCAATTGAAACCGTACATTTAAGCAGCGTGGACCATCAAGCTAGAGCTTCATAAACGTCAGCGATGTAGATCTATTGCGAATATACCCTTTTCATTTGGAAAAATCTTAGTTAACTATTTTCATGAATTTATCATCCCAAAACAAAAACCATCAATTTTTCATTTTCCCAAAAGATTAGATAGTCTAAAACTGTTTAGCTTAGCTGAAAGCAACAATAAGTTTTTGTTGAAAAAATATCGAAAATCTATAAAGCAGCTTTCTGACTTAACAGATTGAATATAAGTGTTTTTAGACTATCAAAATTAAGCAGCTTAAAATATATTAAATAATTTCTCTATCAGAACTCTACACAGAATATAGACGACTACTTCAACTGTATTCCCAATAAATAAATAACTGAAAATTAAGTCCAAACTAAATCGTAGAAATATTTAAATTCAAAATTTCATGACTACTGTGTCAGACATTATATAAATGCTTATTAAAATAGTTATTTTAAACAAATTCATTAGCTCAACATTAGCAACATCAAAAACAAAACTTAGCAGAATCATTCTATTAAAATAATTCATATAAACAAAACATAAACACCGCAAGTGAAGCTTATAAAAGAGCTTAAAGATGAAGTCATAAACAAAAGCTAGAAATACATAATTTAATGTACACACACATTAAATAATAATTCAAGGCAATTACTGAAAATATTTTGTTTTATTTTCAGTAGGCATATTGCAAAATAATTTTGCAAAACGAGCGAAATATAATTTATAGAAAGCAGCTTAGTTGCCAAGGACAACAAGGACGATAATAATATTTTTGTTGTTACTAATAATAATGATAATGTTTGTTAAAATATATAAAACACAAGGCTGTTGCGTAAGAAGCCGAATGCGGAAATCATTTGGGAAATAAACAGACTTATAGACAGACAAACAGATAGACAGACGGACAGACAGAAAGACGTGTCATGCATGTTGCTGTACAAATGTAGCTCAAAATTATTCTAGCGTATGTCTGTACGTACTACAATATGTATGTAATTCGAAAGCCATAAAGTTTAAGCTGCTTTTTAACAAACATACGCCCACAAAATATGCACTTTGTCATCAGCTACTATACGACTATATAAGATATGTATGACTATTTTTCCCTTGGTCTATTTTTGGTTATATGCAGCTACTTTAGTCAGTCACTGTCTGTCTGTCTGTCAGTTTATTTTTTTTTTCGGTTTATTTGCTTCATGTATAAAGTTTTTCCGCGTTGTTTGGAACGTGTTATTTGCGCTGAAACACCATAAATTACAAACTAGCGTAACGGAACGCAACGTAACGTAAAGTAACGCGAATATAGCATGTAAAACTTTTCGACGCTCGAAAATATGCTGCAAACATTTTCAACGTTGATGCTTGTCGAAAAACTCATTGGGAAAAACTGCGCACAACTGCACACATTCAAATGGAAACGTGGCGCATAAGTGGCGAGTCGAAAAAAAAAAAAAAAAACATTTCTTATAGTGAAAATAACGCCAGGGATCTAAAATGATTAGAAACTATAAAAAAAAATATATTTCCAAACAACAAATTTTGGGCGTGTGTGAAAGACAAAAATTTTGTTGTACTTTAAGGTTTAAAATTTAATAAAGCAATTAATTTTGTGAACTCTTTACAGTATTAGCTGAGTCACCGTGAAAGCAGCATTCAAATTAGTAATGATTTTTCACGACGATTTTTAAATCACAATGTTACACTGTGATTAAAAAATGGGGTTAATAGCCATTTAAGTAATATTTGCTTTTAAATCACTTATCACTTACAAACTGTGATTCAATCACTCTATATACATATGCAGAGTCATCATTTAGTGTGCATTTGAATTACAGTGATTTTGAAATCACAGTAACTGTTGTGCTTAAGTAACAGTTACTGTGATAGCAATTAAATCAATATTTGCTTGTAAATCACTCATTTACTTACAAACTGTGATTCAATCACTCTATATATATACATATGCAGAGTCATCATTAAGTGTACATTGATTTACAGTGATTTTAAAATCACAGTAACTGTTGTGTTTAAGTAACATTTACTGTGATAGCAATTAAATCAATATTTGCTTATAAATCACTTATTCACTTATGCACTGTGACCATATATATGTAGAGTCATTCATTCAGTGTGCATTTGAATCGCAGTGATTTTAAAATCTCAGTAGCTATGATAACATTGTGTTAAAGCAATGGCATTGCTATCAATGTTAATCAATATTTTCTTATAAATCACGCATTCACTTACGCACTGTGATTTAATCACTGTTTGCCCATATATATATATTTTTCGTTCATTATGCATTTGAATCACTGTGAAATCACAATAACTGTGATCGCTGTAATTGAATACTCGTTCTTACTTTTGTTCGCAGTATACAACAGACTTAATTGTCTAGTTCCATGGTACAATCTTAAAGTATATCAAACCCTTCGTGGTCACATTAAACGCAGTTCAGTGACTACGCAACAATGTCAGAATTTTGTCACTATTAGCATCAATGAAACTTTTAGTATAAGAATAGGCGATATTTGTCAGAGTTACCAGAATTATATTCAGTACATCATAGCTGGCAGTCGTACTCTTCCTTCCAAATACGCTAAAAATGCAAATTGGTATTCTATTTTCAACTCGATACAAAAAAAAAGAACTGGTGTTCCAACCCATTAATTTTTTTTTTAATTTCTTAAACATTTAAGTTTAAAACGGGTATCTACAGTTTGATCGCAAGCTAGTAACGAATTATATGTTTCGAGCGATGCTACCATAAAAAAATATATGTTTGTCCGTCTGTCTGTCTGTTTGGTTAAGATTGAATATTTATTCATAAGCTATTTTTATTTAACAATTTGAATTTAGCTTAAAACCGATCATTGAGAATACTTATGCACTTTAAGATGGGCCACAGATAACACTGGCCCTCATTCGGTTCCAAGAACATCTGTGGATATTTCTGGTGTATTTTTTAAGGCTGTATACGAATCCGAACCTTAAAAATTCACATCATGTCAGGTCAGATGTCTCAAAAATGGCTAATATACCCATTTTCGTTAATTTTTTTCTTAGATAATCCGGCTTAAAACTTTATTTGTAGAATATTAATGCTTCGGTTTTAACTAAATTTGAGTTTGAGCATCTTCTTGTGATTGATGATGAAAAGTTAACCATAAGCTTAAAAAAAATGATGTGTTAAGCTCGATTAAACATCAACGTTAACGAGCTGTTGATACGCAAAAGCCTGTACATCAATAGTAATATGTACATATATACTGTACAATATTTGGAAAAACAATTTATATAGAATGCTTCTGCATATATTTCTGCAGCACTGATAATCTATAAAAACAGAGAAAATGTTTTCTTTGATGACATTGTCATAAGTTACTGCTTGATGACATAAATCATAATGATAATGTTGACATAAATACATTAACCTTAACAAAATTATTTGATATTTTGATAGAAAAGCGATTGAAGACATGTCATGCATGACGTCGTGTAAGACATATCATGCATGACGTCTTGTAAGACATGTCATGCATGACGTCGTGTAAGACATGTCATGCATGACGTCGTCTAACACATGTCATGCATAAAGTCGTACAAGACATGTCATGTATGAATTCGTGCAAGACATGTCATGCATGAAGTCGTGCAAGACATGTCATGCATGAAGTCGTGCAAGACAATAATTTTAAAAAAATTAACTAGTCGGTACCTACAGGATTTGAACCTGGGTAGTCCAGATATCAATTTTCAATATAAACCAGTAGGTTTTGAAAAGCTCCAGAATCACTTCTAGATATTTTATTAGATTGTTTTTTATTAACTAATCAAGACATATCTATCTTGAAATTAATTGGTTTTGCTAATACAAAAGGTATAATTTCATGGATAAAGTTAAATTTTTCTGCAGCACAGTTTCATCTACAAAATTGGAAATGAGCTTATAGCGCATTTTGTACTTTTTCCTCAAAACACAAAGTCAAGGCTCAAGTATCAAGAACGCAGCTTTATATCTCTTGAAGATTTTCAAATATTATTTAATAACATTTTTTTTAAAATTTTCACAACATATTTTACTAAAAATAGTTCGAAGTTTTCATATGTTTCAATAAAAAGAAATATGCTTAGAGGTCCCAATTAATTGTGGTTACGACTTGTACTATAAAGCATTAACTTATACTGGGCTCTTTAAAAAAATTAAGCATTCTTATCCTTTTTTGCAGGATATTTAAAAATAAAATTTCAGCTTTGTCAATAATCCAAATTTTCTGTTATTTTCGGGCCAAGTTTAAGTCACATTTTGAACAAAATTCTTAATTTTAAAACTCTTTGCTTAAAAAGAATACCAATTACGTAAGTAGTAACAAGTACACTCTAATCTCATATTGTATGTACACATTAAAACTAGCCTAATGGCAATAAATCTTTGACATGCTTACCACATTTTTGAAAATTTCAAATAGAAATTAAATTCGCAAGCAAAAGATACAGATACAAACTTCAATTGCAGCAACCAATTTAAGCAATTAGGCAAAAGCTGAGTGAATTGATAAAGTATCTATGTATGTGCATGTTCGTTAAAGGAGGAACAAAAAAAAAAAAAAAATACTTGAACAAACGAAAGACAAAGAAACGAATGTAGCCCATCAATTAAGCGTATTAGCAACTGTGAGAATAATCAAGTGAATATGCAGATACAATGCACTGCATACAATGACAGCATTTTTCAGATCAACAAATATCTTTGCGCTGCAGATACAACTGCATCTATATGTATATGTGTATTTATTAAGTGTATGGGTATAGGTAGTCGATAGTCAAAAGTTCTTCTTCGCCTTTTAGCTTTAAGCGTATCATACGCTTCCAAGCGCAGCTGTGTCAGCCATCTCAGTAGCTAGCTACCTTACTGAGATACTGTTTGTAACTCAATGCAACTTTTAACGTTGTTACATGCAGGTAACCCAATGTAGCTACTACGTATACTGTTAAACTGATAAATATCACAGAGGAATACACCATTTGCGCAAGTATTTTGCATACTAAAAGGGTCGAGAACTTGTATTGAATTGCATATACGTTCGTTCGTTGTAATTTTCCATTTTTCCATTTTTTTTTTATTTCCCTCGAATTTAATGCATTTTCGCCTTGTGTAACAATTGCATAAATATTGCTCAAGTTTAAGTAACAATTTAACTTGATTTTTCTCGTTACTTGTCGATACATTTACAAGTTGAATGCTAAATTGAACTATCAATTTGTCTGTGTAGCGTTTTTCTTTTTTTTTTCTTTTTTTTTTGCGTTGGTTAAATGCATCGCACTACATACATACTACGTACATATTTACTAACGTACATGAATGCATCCAAGTTGCACTTAATCGCTTCGCTAATCCGTAAAATACTTTGCGTACAAATTGTGTCACGCTAACGAATCTAATTGAGATGAACGACACAAATAAACACAGCTGCGCGTAAATATCCTTGCATACAGAGTGACACATCCATACACAGCAAGATACTTGAATAAAATAAGTTTGTATCTCAACACAATATAGGCGAGTGCGTTGCGAATGGATTGAATTGAAGTGTTAAGTGTTGATTGTCTGTTTGTGTGTAAATGTGTGTGTAAATTCAGGGAGTCGGAAATATAAGTTAAGTCTTTAAACGAAACTTTTAGAGAATTTTTCTGAATGTTAAGAGCTAAATGGTTAGTATTAACTCCACTGTCTTGTGTCATTCCGATGATATCAAGTATCTAGGGTTAACTCTAGATTAATGATGAAATGGAATTCCATTATTAAGACCGCTATCAACTAAGCTACCTATGCTTTGTGGACATGTAGGCGTCTTTTTGCGAGAAACTGGGTGCTCAAACCCAAAATCATTTTCTGGGTCTATAACTCTATGCTTAGACCCATCTTCAACTATTCTTCCTTCAACTGGTGACCAAAGTTGCTGCAAATTACTGTGGTTAAGCAGTGTGTCTTCAGAGTCTGGCGTGCCTATGTATCACCGGGGCGATGAAAACCTGTCCCACTGCTGCTATGGAGGCGATCATTGGTCTACCGCCTCTCCACATCTTCACGATGTCATCAGTCGCTATGGAAGCCCTTAGAATCTAAGCTCTGAACAATGATGTATTTCATGACTTTGGTCATTCTTACATCTTAAAACTCATTCCTGGCATCGAAATTTGCAAAACAACAGATTATATGATCACAATCTTTCCCTTTGGCAGACGCTTTTCGTTCCTTCTCCCCAATCGGTCAGATTGGAAGAGGTGGGACCTTGGATTCGAACCATCAACCATTAAATGGTTCACCGAAACGGGCACCGGTGCTGGCATTTATGGTCCCATCACCAGGATCTCTGTTGCAATGGGTGCTTAGCCCACGGTCTTTCAATCTGCGATCTTTGCCATCGAAGTCTCCGCCTCTCACCTATTGACTCATAGTCCTAGGGTGGCAAATATCAAAATTTTTCTGCGATAGCCAAGCTGCTATTAAAGCATTTACTTCATGGTCCTTTTCATCCAAGTATTGGATTTTTATACAAAAACTCCAAAAAAAATAAATGGGGCTATACCTTGTATGGCAGCTACCTGATACTACTTTGGGATATTTGATTGGGAGAGTCATAGGCATTTTTATACTAAATTAAGAGTTTTTATGGAAAAACAAAAATATTTGATGGCAGATTTGTATGTGGGGTATTCCTTCGAAAGGGGCTAGTGTAAAAACCTTTTGTAAGTGACTAATTGACGGCTTAGGAGAGCCAAAGTTTCAAATTTGGTGCCTATATCTACTATTCTCTCCCGGTTAATCAGTTTTATACGGCAGGGAGGATGTTAGACGGTCAGCCATACGTAGCTAGATCGACTTTAATGTATTCTTATTACATATTCCAATAAAAAAATTACACATAGAAGCAAGCAAATCAAAGTCTTAACAAAGTGAATTGTGCAGAGTTAAATATGTTTATTTTGCACAAGTCTATTGCAACGTTGCATTTTTGCACTATAGCATGACTTTGTGAACACCTAAACCGTTGTTTTTTTCTTTTGTATTTTCACAATTTTAATAGAATGGTTGAATTTACATCTTGATTATAAAATAGAATAATGATTATAAAGTAAAGCCATATTCCCAAAAAATAGCATATAAGCTGCAAAGTCATGTTACACAAAAATATTTTGGAAGTTAGTCTTAAAAATATGTTAGGCTCTGTAGGATCAAAACCAGTACAGTCATTTTAACAACCGGATAACGGCTAGTGATCCAAACAACTCGATCTAAAAGCATCTTGAGTTTGAAGCATTTTTCAGTTTACACACAAAATTGTAATTATTTAAAATCTGAAGCCAGATGACCACTTGAAATGCTTCTGAATGTGTTAGTTGGGCAATACAAATGTGGCTGCGGTCCCCAACAGAGCCTTAGTGCTCTGTGCCGAACATATGTTCTCGAAAAGATATCGATACGAAAAGAAGCCCATCTACCATCAATTTTGTTTATTCTATATTTTTTTCAACAGAATGGTTTACAGTTCAGTCTTAGGTAACCATGAAAACCATTACAATTGCTTGGCGAAAATTTTTTAAAATGATTCCTTAAATTGGGGAAAAAATGTCAAAGAGCCTAAGTGCTAAGTTTAATTCTCCGAGATAACTAAACGATCTCTTCTAAACTTCCAGACCAACTAAGGCTTTGTGATTGTCGGAAGTCATCGATTGTAAAAATAAATTGATTGTTGCTGATTAATCATGATTTTTAAAAAATATAGTTAGATTTAAGTGAAGACCTTTTTCTTCTCTTTAAAATTACACACCAATACCGCATGGTAGATAGAGCCGATACGGATGTTTATGTTGAGTTTAACCATTTAATTTAATTTATTTATTTTTTAATCAATTATTGACTTTATTAGGTGGAAATCAATTATTCAAAAGTTCTCTATAATTTGCATGCGATTGCGCAGAGTTGTATTTAGCTACACAACACTAGCTCAAAACTGCTGTGAGAAAGCTCTAAAGATACAAACTGTGCTCTCCGCCTGGCACTCATTACAGGCAGCTTTTAGAACTTTTATTCCCTGCCAGCAGCCTTACATGGAACGCAGGAGCCTAAGGCTGTGTGATTGTTGGAAATAATCGATTGTTTATAATTGTAAAAACTTAAATCGATTGCTGCTGATTTATCATGATTATCAAAAAAATGTTCTGATATTATTTTTTTTTTTGATTTTATTATATTTCATAATCGTAGTTTAACTTAAAACAGAAGAGAAGTGGACATTTTTTTATGTTTTTTTACTTTTCAACTGATTAAAAGCTTATATCACGTTTGGACTGATATTAAATTTTGGAAAGAACTGTTTCCAGTTTTAGTTACTACTTTCTTATTTTGATTACATAATCAGTTGATTAATCAATTAATGATTCTTCAATGTAAAAATTGAACAATTGACTTTCAAAACAGTAAATCATGTGGTCCTAATGATTAATCTACACAGTTTTAAAAGACCAGGGTATTCATTTTAAACGAAAGGTTTCTAATACAACGACCCTGGGTGTTTCAAAAACAAATTTGGCAAAACAATATATAAAATAAACTTTAGAAAAATAACTCAGTAAAAGCAAGTTAGTTCATCTAAAACAAAAAAATCATTTTAATTGGTTTTTATTCATATTTTAAAATGATTACAATCTCATTCGACAATTAATAATTTATAACATTTTCCATCCCTGACAATCGAAATACACATAAATTTGTAAAAAGCATAAATTTTACTTACTTCTTAAGCGTTGCAGCCAATGCCAAATCGGGACGCACATCAAAGCGACTTTGCATATAGAAACGTAATAATTTATCGCGTTCATTTTCACGTAATCCTTCGTCGAGTGCTAATGCGCCCAATGCATGATAGGATTCTGATTCCGTGATGCCGAATAATAAATCATAACTGAAACGAGAAATTGAGAAAGATATTAAAAAGAGTTCGTCGTTTCGTATACATTAGAAGAAAAGAAGAAGAGAAGCAGCAAACTATAAATGTTTGAGTAGTTCAGTGTAAATAGAGGGCAAAGCGAGAGCAAGCGATATGACTCGACTCGACGCGACTGACGTTGACGATGGCACGCGTTAATACAAAGCCAACACGATAGCTAAAACGAATTTATGCTGGCAGCTGCCTTATCAAACAACATAGCAACACCACCACCAACACCAACACCAGCAGCATTACCATCCGTGAAACTTGTTACGCATCCTCTTAGATGAATGATGTTAACTGCAGATTTGCGCTTGTCGAACGTTGGAGCAGGATTCTCGCGAGCTGGTTAAAGCCGCAGTTTGTATGCAAAACTTACTGAAAATATCTAGAAAAACTCTAGGCTAGCAGCATGCGGGCGTTTCGTAAGGCTGCCAAAGAGCATAAAGCGCATTAAAACTTGTTTTTGTAATGTTTGTTCTTTTCCTTTTTAGCCAATGGCAGAAAAAAAGGCAGCGTAAAAGAGATAGAAATGGAAAATGGCGTCGTTATTACTTTTGTTACAGCGCAAGTTTGTATACTGTTCAAAAAGGATCAATGAGAAAGGAAAAAAGTTTAAATATGAAAACAAAAAAAAAAAAAAGGGATAACAACAAAAAGTGAAAAACCATTAAGCGCAATTGTTGTAAATTCCTGTGCAGCAGCACAGCGCAATGCAACAGTTTTACTTAACATTTTCTGAAGTTTTTATTCTGTCTGTCCGTCCGTCTATCTGAAATTTTCTTATAGCTTTTCTTCTTTAATTTTTACGTTTGGCATTTCATTAAAGTGATTAAAAAAAATGCTCTACTTCTTCTGTAGTTCGTACTTTAATTTGCGCACGTTTTCGATTTCTTTAACTCTTTTCTGCTCGCACGAAGTTTTCGTATTTAATGAGCTGTATCCGCTTTGTTGATTCGTACGGATCGGATCAATGCAAATCGCATTAATCACGCATGTAATTACATTAATCAATGTCAGCAATTAAAAGTTGTTTGATTGAATTTCTATAAAGCAAAATACAGACATTTTTTTTTTTGTTTATTCTGCAGCATTAAAATTGCAAAATTTATTTACTGCTGATTAGCATTCTTAGGATAAAGTACCTGAGTATGAGTATATCAATAATTATTACAGTACGCATACTAAGAGTAAAAGACTAAAATGTCGATTCTGATATAAAACTTTCCGTTTTGTTCAGTTTTGAGAGTGCTAATTTGGTAAATGGTTATATTATAACAGCGATTATGATAGATACTCGAAAAAATCGATTTTTTTCGATTAATCAACGATTCCTGATACTCGGCTACCAACTGCCACATACGCCGACGGCACGGCCTTCTTAGCAACTGATAACCTTCAGATGTAGCTGGATACGCTAAACTCCTGGCTAAAAAGATGAAATATAATGGTTAGCCCGGAGAAATCTACGCAAGCAACTTTTTCCTTAAGAAGAGGAGGTTGCCCCCGGGCTTAACTTCAATTATCCCAACCAATGACACTGCCAAGTACCTAGGTGTGGAGCTCAATAAAATTTTAGGTTGACTATGAAGAAGAAAAAACAATTGAATGCTAAATTGAAAAAGTACATATGGCTTCTGGGAAATGGATCCTCCCTTAGGCCACACGTCAAGCTTCTTATTTTTAAGACAATACTAAAGCCCATTTGACAAATAAATTTCTTGATCAGGGGCACTGGCAAATATAGTAACTGTGAATTGATTCAGAAACTTCACACAATCTTCAATGCGCTCAACAAAATCTTCAAATGCGCACACGTTCCATGTTATTGATCAACCATTTGTTGATTGTTCTAAAGGACAGATTGCAAATAGAAATATTCAGTTAAAAAATAATATTTAAAAAAAAATCGATTGATCATGAAAATATCGTTTGATTCATCAAGTCGATTTAAAGAAAATAATCGATTCTTTTAGAATAATCGAATATTTTGTCAAAACAAACAAAAGACTACCAAACCAAAGCTCGAAGATACATTATCGATATGTCTGTTTTCTTTGTAGGATGATAATTCGCGCAGTTTGGAATGAGTTCTCGCTTTAATAAAGACTTCACAACTGAGCCCAATCTTAAAATTCGCAGCTTACATCTGGAACTTTTTTCTCCTTTTTATACCCGTTATACATAGTGTAAACGGGTATATTCAGTTTGTCCGAAAGTTTGTAACGCATTAAAGGAGGCATTGGAGACCCCATATAGTATCAATATTCTCGATCAGCTCGATGAGACGAATCGTTTCAGCCACGCCCGTCCGTCTGTCTGTGGCAAGGTGATTCGCTCAGTTTAAAGTTATTGACCTGAAACCCGAAACTTAAGCTTTTCTCGGTTATAGGGGTGATTGTATGTTAAAATTAGAATGCCACGCCCACTCTAAGGTGTAGCCCCCATACAAATTTACTGCCCATTTTAAAAATTTTTTTATAAAAATAGATATTATTTATGCATGTATTCACTCCAAATTGGGAAAAATATTTCTTATGTTATCCAATGTCAAAACTAAGGTGCCACGCCCATTTCGAGGTATAGCCCTAAACAAACCTAACGCCCATTTTCGAATTTTTGTATGAAAAAACCTATTACTTATGAATGTATTCACTTCAAATTGGGTAAAAACACAGTTTATACCATCCTAAGTGGACTCGACCGAACTGTTAAAATTATTTAAATAATAAAATACATCATAATTTAGGCAATTTTGGTATTTAAGCAGATAATAAAGGGTAACTGCTATCACACAATTTCTAAAAGGACATTTTGTATCACCCGAGCATTCTATAATGCCCCATGACCTTGTAGACGGTTGATTTGGTATTACGTGTCCATCGACAATTGGACCCAATGATGTTGAAAATTGTAAAAATGTTGGTGGTTTTTTTAAAATATCCTAAATGTAAAAAAAAAGAAAAAAAAAATATAAAAAAAAAAAAAAAAAAAAAAAAAAAAAAAAAATATTGTGGGAAAATAAAATAAAAAAAAAAAAAGAAAAGCTAAACCTTTTTTTTTTTTAAGAAAAAAATTATTTATTAAAAAGAAATTTAATTTATTAAATCCAGAGAGCTTTTCAATTATTCAGTAGGGTATGTAAAGTCAGAGATTTAATATATTTTCTTTAAAGAGCAACGATAAAAAATATATAAATATATAAATGTAAACTAAAATTACTAATTCTAGAGATGGAACACAGATGACCAGACCAGGACAGCCTTTTGTATTGAATGTTCCTGACTATGTCTATGTCATTATATAGCTCGGTACAGCTCATCGTTCGTGCGCTTACAGATGTCATATTCCACTCTAACTGGATTAAAGATTCTCCGAAATATCTTCCTCTCAAATACGTCCAACGCCGACCTATCCAATTCTGTCATGACCCATGCTTCTGAGTCATACATCAGGTCCGGCATTATCAGCGTCTTGTAGAGTTTAATCTTTGTTTCTCTGGACAGTACCCTACTTCGCATTTGCTTACCGAGACCAAAATAGCTACGGTTCGCAAGAGTGATTCTTCGTTTAATCTCACGACTGATGCTGTTGTCGTTTTTCACATCTGAGCCCAAATAGATGAAGTTTTCTACAGCCTCAAAGCTGAAGTTCTCTGTGACTCAAAAAACCGTCAGCGTCGTGGAGATTGACTGCGATATAGCAGCATAGTTTCCTTGTAGAAAAATTGCCCTTCCGGTCGACGTTTGGGCACCGCCTCAGGATGCACTCCATCAGGAGGTTGAAAAAGTCGCACAACAACGCATCGCCCTGCCTGAAGCCTCTCTTGGCGTCAAAGGGTTCGAAGAAATCTTTACCGACCCTGACAACACTTTGGGTGTTTTCCAGCGTCATCATACAGAGGCGAAAAATTTTTGACGGGATTTTAAGATCAGTCAAGACCTTTGAAAACTTTGATCTGATTGGCGTGTCGAAAGCGGCTTTGAAATCGACGATTAGGTGGTGTGTGTTGATTTGCTTCTCTTCGGTTTTTTTCAGGATCTGTCGCAGCATAAATATGGAATCGATGGTTGACTTCTTTGGTCTAAAAACCGCACTGATACTGTCCAACTATACGTTCTACGTACGGTTTCAGTCTATTGCATATTACGCCAGAAAATATTTTTTATGCGATAAAAAGGAAACTTATTCCGCGATAGTTCGCGCAGACTGCAGTGTCTCCTTTCTTAAAGACTGGGCACAAGACACTTAGGTTCCAGGCGTACGCTAGCCAGACCATATTTTGCACAAGAGTTGATGCATACATCCAATCAACTCGTCGCCGCCGGTCTTAAATAACTCTGCGGGTAATTCGTCTACGCCCGCCGCTTTGTTATATTTAAGCCCTTGCTTGACTTCTAAGACCTCGTCATAGTCTGGTCTTTCCAGTTCTCTTTTCTTCCGTCTGATCAGGCGTTTCTTCTCTCTCCGTTTCTTTCTATATCGCTCATCGTACCATGTCTACCTTCGAGGTTTAGTGTAGCCCTATTGCCTCTATGGCTGCCGTAGCTTATGTGTTTGAGATACGCTTTCACTGATCGTTTATACAGTCGGAGGCCGGATGATTCTCACGGAGTAGATGGGAGATCCTTGTTGGGAAGGCAGCGGCAGTCTGATGTGACTTGAACATACCAACATCTAGCTTTCGTTGAATGATAGCTCGCTGGCGAGCGTGCGCTGAGTCTAGTACGTACCTTTGCAGCATTGCTAGAAGAGCTACCCTAGCAATAATCACCACATGATCTATTTGGGTGCCGATACTTAAGGTCGCCACTGCACCATGTTGCCTTGTGAATCTCGAGATGTGAGAATCAGGTACTACTTATGGTTATGCGGACTCCATTAAAAGCCAAAAAATAAACGAACATTAATTTTAGAATTTGAACAAAACAAGAATTTGTATTTTTATTTTACGAACATGTATATGAGTTCATATTACTAAAAAGAATACAGCATAATTAAAATCATTAAACAAATCATTACGATGAAAGTGCGACGCATGTAACCGTCCTCGTTTACTTGTATAATATTTTCAGTAAGAGGACCATAGAGCCCCCATTTGCAATAATTGCAATTCTCTGGCCAGAGGTCTTGTGCGTTCCATAGGCAGCGGCTTTTGAAAAACAATAAAACTGCATCGTCAAATAGGCTCAAATGCGGCATTTGCACACTTACATGAAATTCGAGGAAGCATTTGTGGCACGATTTATTTGATCCTTAATGGAAATGCATTGTTTAGGTCGTAAAAAAATTTACTCTATTATCACCGCGCGGGCGCACCCAAATAATCGTGTTCCGCCCGATTTTTGACATTGGACACTGATGGCGACGGTCTAGATTTATCCAGTTAAAAATGCAAAAGCCACAAAATGTATGACCGCAAAAAGTGACGACTGCGTTGACGCGGTACTCAAGCAAATGCTGCATTTGAAAAATTCAAAATTAAAGTCATTGCAACGAGAAATTTAAATACAATGAGGAAAAGATTTTTCTTTAATAATTTAATTGAAAATAACTAAAATGGCTTGCTATATGTTTCAAATAAATTTTTACTACTTCAAGGCTTACTTTAGTTTTTTTTATAGGACTTTCCAGGTTTGGCTCAACGCCTGAAAAAAAATAGTTCATCGTCATCAAAAGAATCATTTTGATTTACCAATAAAATTGACCAACAAAACTCCAAAAACTTTGAACCATCAAACTTTTTGGTCTATTTAAATTGTTTTTTTTTTTTTTGTCTTTTCCAGCAATGGGCACCTAATATAATAGGTTGTAGACACCATAATTATAGAACTGAAACTTTTTGTTAGGGTTGGAAAACAAGAAAAGCACACAAGGGATCCTTGAGGCACTGATACAGATAGTAGTGCCTTGAGACACTGATGCAGATAGTAGCGCCTTGGGTTACTGATGCCGATTGTCTAAAGGGTCTATATTTAAAAAATAAGAGCACACTTTGGCGACATTGCAGCTGTTGAAAATGGTGTTTTTTGGGAGTTCGTTCGTGATTGTTGCAAACGTAGTACAACAAACATGATAATTTTATTGGCTGTCTTTTTCTAAAGTTGTTCACCATAATTTTCTAAGAAGAGTTAGCACAAACATCGATATTTTCGATTTAAATCGATATTTTTTATATGTATTTCTTTATATTATGTTTAATTTTTTAAATTTAATGGTCTGCTAGTGTGCATTCTAAAAGCCGATTTGCTATAATGTCTCGAATTTTTAAAACTTATTGAATAAATACAAAATTTCTATGCAATCGATAAATATAATATTATATTTATATACAAATTTCTGATTTAAACATTTAAAATATGACCCAAAGGTATAATTTTTTTTTTTTTTTTTGTACAAATTTATGTTATGCAACATGGCGCTGAATAATGCAACAAATGCAAATGCTATTAAAATGTGTGTAACATTTTATCGAATTTTTTTTTAATAATAATTTTTTCCTTTTAAATTGCTGCATTGAAATGCCTTAAGGCTATCGGTAAATATAAAATGCCATAAACACACAAAAAAAAAAAGTGCAACAAAATTTACGTTAAAAGTGAGCGCGCGCGAAAAAAAATAAATAAAAATAGTAGAGATGAAATTTCATTTAAATGCATAATATTATTGCAATGTAAATTCATACATAAATACAACAAATATATATGTACAAATAGAACATGGAGAAAAGGCATTTAAACCTAAAAGATATAAATGCAAATTGTGTAAATGAATACAGTGTTCGGAATACACATCACACCATACACATTCACGGGAAAATTAAAATGTTTCTTGTAAAGCATTTTCAATTTTTACCAAGCATTTGCCACTATTTCGAAAAGCACTCGTTTTTAACACTCACGTAAAGTGTAAAAGGGTATTGTCCGTTTGTCGGCAAGTATGTAACGCATTAAAGAAGGCATTGTAGAGCATTTAAAGTAAATATAAGTCGTTTCATGTAAATTTACCAAAAAATAAAGATATTAAAGTATCAATGTAAAAGTATCGATATAAAAGTATCGCCAAAAAAGTATCGATATAAAAGTATCGGTATAAAAGCAACGACATAAAAGTATAGATATAAAAGTATCGATATAAAAATATCGATATATAAAAGTACCGACGTAAAAGTATCGACATAAAATATCGATTTTTCATCTTTTCTTATTAAAAAATATCGATATTATAGATTTTTAAAAATTTATCTTCAAATAAAGATAAATGTATTAAAGGAGGCATCGTAGAGCATCAAGTACATATAAGTCGTTTAACGTCAAATTACCAAAAATAGTGATATAAAAGTATCGATATAAGGCATCGATATAAAAGTATCAATACAAAATATCGATATTTTAGTTTTTTCCTTATTTAAAATATATAGATATTATTTATTTTTGTAGCGTTTCTAAATGTATTGGTACTATCGATTTTAAGCGCATTATCTACCGTATTTATATAATTAAAAATATATATTATCGATTTTTAAATTTATATTAAAATAAAGATGAATGCATTAAAGGAGGTAGGAGGTATACGTACATCAATTTACGAAGAAATAGCGATATTAAATATTGATAAAGTATCGATATAAATTATCAATAAAAAGTATCGATATGAAGTATCAATATAAAGTATCAATATAAAGTATCAATATAAAGTATCAATATAAAGTATCAATATAAAGTATCAATATAAAATATCAATATAAAGTATCAATATAAAGTATCGATATAAAAGTAACGGTATAAAAGTATCGATATAGAAGTTTATATGTAAAAGTATCGATATTTGAGTTTTTTTTACATATTTTAAAAATATCGATATTATTAAAAGTGCATCTAAATATATCGATTTAATCGATTGTTTAGTGAATCTAAAAGTATCGATATTTTCGTATCTAAAAATATCGAAATTGTCGATTTTTGAGATTTTAAAATCAACTAAAAATATCGATAGATTTTAAAAAGGTCTTACCACTAACGGAACAACCACTACTGATTATAAGAAAAATTTTAATAACATATTTTTTAACTGAAACACATCGAATGTTTATAGAATACTTTTGAATAATATTATAATCAATTTCTTATAATTTAAAAGCCATTTCAATCTTCTAATACCGAGGAAACTAAGCTTGATTAAAATCGATTGAAATTATTACAGGCGATATGGAGCAAATTTAACTGATACATTTGAATTGTTGAAATATTTCAAAATATTAGGGATGGGACAAATATCGATATCAGATTTGAATACTTATAGTTGCAAGTCTTAAAGAAATTAATCGTAAAGCATCGATTTTTGAAAAAAAAAAAAATCATTCGATTTTTCTAAAAAGTGTATTCGGCTAATCATTTTTTGATGATCGAACTGTTGATCGAATAGTTTAAAAAAGGTTAATTTTTATTTTGTGTTCCTTTTCCATTTTTTTTTTGTATTTTTTTCGCATCACCTTCAAAAACTTGATTAATCGGAAAAGATAGAACTTTTCCAGAAACGATTATAATTAATGATTTAAATTAATCGCACATGACTTAAAAGAAAATTTATCAAAGTGGCTAATTGATTTAGTTTGCAATCTAATATTACTTTATTTCTTTTTTTCAACTCATGCAGCGCATCAAAACTTTGTTTAAGCCAAAGTTAACATTTCTTTAGATGATTTTTTTGCCATTGCATACATTTATGCGTCAGCCACATATTGATACAAGCCAAACACGTTCGTCCTTCTGCTTGTTTTTCATATATGTCCGTCCGTCTGTCTGTCTGACTATCTGCCTGTATATGTACATCAACACTTGTAGTGCGTTTTTATTATGAACAAACATTGCGTATGTAAAAAGTAACAGACTACATACAACATGGCAAGACCACTTTATCAGTCAGTTTCAGTGCAAAAAAAAAAGTGCCAACATCATTCAGCACTTGCAGGCAAATACATTTTTTTTCTTTTTTATATATTTTTTTTTTTTTGTTAACAACAACGCCACAGTTACTCAATAGAGCGGCAGCTTGTATATAGTAGCAAAACGTGTATTATACAAGTTTATTAGAAATATTCACGCGCTTTGAATTATTTTGCTTTGCTTTTGGGCACGAGTATATCCTTTTGCTGTTAGTCAAAGTTACTCTATTGAGGCTAACACAACACTTCACCCAAATACGTCAAATGCAGCTGTATAAGTTTCTCTTGTATGCTACATGTATGGCTTTTGTAAGGTGTAAGCGATTTAATAAAAAAAATAATAATAAATTGGTTTTATTAAATAGAAAAACTGACTGACTGACTGACTGACTTACTATCAACAACCGAAATCAATATTGTGTATAAAATTTGTATGAAAAATTTAATAAGAAGAAATTTGTAATATATTTTTTTTTGTAAGGAAAATTTGATTTTATTATGAGAAATAAAATTGAATTAGTTATTCAAAATATTGTTGAACCTTTGCAGAATGTATCTGTTATAGCTATTAAATCTAAAGTTTTTAATCTTTATACTAAGATTTTTTTTTCATTATATTGGATGCTGATATTTTTATTGGCTCAACAATACGAATTAATCGGAATGTTTGAAAAAAATTTAATATAACAAAAATGTAAAGGGTTAAATTTAACAGTTCCGCGCTAAAAATTTCGCTAGGTAAAGTAAAGTTTGAAGAAATATTCTAATGAAATGGACCGCTATCATAAAAAACAAGAAAAAACGTTAACTTCGGTAGAACCGAAGCTTAAATACCCGTCACACGAATCTTTAAAGAGTTTATGTGTAATCATCAGTGGTCACCCAAGTTTACACACAATATTAAGTTCAAATTTTGAGCTAAAAATACAGATATGTATAACAACATATTTCTCGAATATATCTGGAAATGGCCGGTAAGGTTGAATGCAAGAAACACCTGAAAATGGGCGTGGCACCATGATATTGGAAGAGTTTTTACCCAATATGGAGTAAATACATGAATAAATAATAACCATTTTCATACAAAAAATCGAAAATGGTCGGAAAGTTTGTATGGGGGCTATACCAAAAAATGGGCGTGGCACACCTGATTTGACATTGGATGACATTAAAAGTGTTTTTAACCAAATTTGAGTGAATATATGCATAAATAAATAGTATTTTTTTACAAAAAATCGGAAAATCGGAAAAAAAACGGAAAGTTTATATGGAGGCTATGCCTAAAAGAGGGCGTGGCATTTTGGTTTTGACACTGAATGACAAAAGAAATGTTTTTACACAATTGGGAGCGAATACATTCATAAATAATTACAATTTTTATACAAAAAATCGGAAAAAAACGGTAAGTTTGTATGGGGGCTATACCTAAAAATGGGCGTGGCACCTTGGTTCTGGTATACAAACTAACTAGGAGCACAAAAAGCTTAAGTTTCGAATTTCAGGTCAATATCTTTAAAACTTTTCGAGTAACAGCCATCGCAACAGACAGACGGACAGACAGACAGACGGACAGACAGACAGACGGACAGACGGACAGACGGACAGACAGACGGACATGGCTAAATCGATTCGTCTCATCGAGCTGACCAAGAATATATATACTTTATAGGGTCTCCGATGTCTCCTTCCATGCGTTGCAAACTTTCGGACAAAATGATAATACCCGTTCACACTATGTGACGGGTATAAAAATTGAAAAGAAGAGTCGATACATCTAAGTCTATCCATCGTCTGCACATCTCTCTGTTCATTCTGCTAGCTTCTGTAAGAAACGCTAAGTCTCGGAGACTATAACAGATGTAGCCATCATATTTGAAACATACCAGGTCTGTAAATTTACCCATAGATGACGCTAGCGACAAATGCTCACCATTCAGCTTTTTGAAGTTTACGGTGACTATGCTCTATCGGAAACAATTTGCAGAGAATGGTTCCGACTGTACACATTTTATGCGCTCTAGTCAAGAATACGAAGAAATATTGAAGGAGAATTTGCAATTTAAAGACTAAATTGAAGAAAACTAGACATTATTGTCTATTCTTGGGCAATTCATACTTTCTAAATCTCAAAGAAATGCGCTATGTACAACAATATGATGCGACTAAAAAGACTATAAATTTGTCAGAGTGATTGAGATAGATAGAGTGAGAGAGTACAACCGAAAGTACAACCGAGAGACACATTTATCTTTTCTTTGTTTGTAGAAGGAAAGAAAATGGTTGTTTATACATAAATATGTGCACAACACATTTTGCCTCTCATGGGTCCCAGGGCATAGTGATATCCCCGGAAACGGGGTTCATCGAGTGAATCCCAGCCAGACGCGGTTCAGATTCCAATGAGTGCTAGGATCGCCAACATTAGGAATCACTTTACCACTTTAGGTAATTATAAATGGCCAAAATAGGAACAGAAGCAGGAAAGCAAAGCTTATTTGGCCTTCGATCGAACCCAAACGTACCAGAACTCTACTGTTGAACTCCCGCAAAGATCTTGCGAGACTGACAGCCGCCAACACTGGTCATTGGCCCCCATCGAGGGAGCACGCGACTTACAACTTCTGCAGATACTAAACAGTACCTGCAGAAGTTGTATGGAATAAGACATAAGAACACTTGCTCTGTATGTGTCCTGCACGTAGATCGAGTAAACTGAGGCAATTTGCACATTGACAGTTAAAATCGCTGAGCGATCTAGCTCTCTTATGTCCCTCAAGCTTAGATCCTTCCTTAGCTGTACTAGTTGGCTCTGATCCTACATTAACTTTCACGTACAAGAGGTTTCCCCAACGAGATTTGTAAAACGTGTAGTTTCCCCTCAGCAACCTCTATCTATCTACGAAAATATGTAATTTATGATCATCTTGTCTTAGTGAGAAAGAAAGAATTCGCTATTTAGCATAGAAGATCATAAATATATAAGAGACTATAACAGCGATTTTTGTAATACCGATGACGTCACTACTACTGAGAAAACAGTATAAAGTTAGTTACGACAAATCCCGCCACACATCGTGAGGAGGAGGAGGAGATATCTTAGACCCTATAATGTATATATATTCTTCACAAGTACGTCGAGACGAGTAGATATAACCATGTCTGTCTGTCTGTCCGCTTAGTTTTAATGATATTGACCTGAAATTCGAAACTTTAGCTCTTCTCAGTCCAAGTATTAAAATAAAAGTGTTACGCCTATATTTAGGTACAGCCCCTATACAAATTTTCCATACATTTTCTAATTTTTGTGTGAAAATAGTAATTATTTGTGAATGAATTACAAACAAATGAGGTTAAAACATTCCTAATTTGATCCTATGTATACACTACTGATAAACATATACCCTTATATGTTAAACTCTCCACCCATTATTTACTTTTTTCAAGAAATACCTTCTGCCAAATTTTATCTAAACCACTGTTGTGGGGAGTATTTGAGCTTCTGTTCCATCGAATTAAACTTTTATTTTTTTTTTCCCTTACTCTTTTAGTCAGTTAATATAAGACTATTTTATAAAAGAGGATTGAGTTGCTCTAACCTAAGACAAAAACGCCAAGAATGTCAAAAACAGCAACACAAAGTGATTTTACTGCACCATCACACTCTGCAAGAAACATTTGGAGGCTTAGATGAGTTGGCTGAGGAGAAAACCCATATTCCCCACATAATTACCATATAACTGCCGATTTGCCGTTTGGAGACTTACTCACCAACCTGGTTGCGTTCGATTACTATTTATTTGCATCGTTGGGACACACATGGAATTTAAAAAAAATAAGGGAAAACGTTAACTTCGGTGGAACCGAAGCATAAATACCGCCACACGAATCTTTGAATAGTTTGTGTGATCATTATAAATATATAGACGAAAAAAATAGTTTTTCATACAAAAGTTAAAAAATCGGTGAGTTTGTATGACGTATACATAAAAATGGGCGTGGCATCTTGGTTTTGGAATTGGATGATATAAGAAGAGTTTTGAACTTTGGAGTAAATAAATTTCATAAATAATACCAATTTTTATTCAAAAATTAAAAAATGGGCGGTAAATTTGTATGGGGGCTATACCTAAGAATGGGCGTGGCACCTTGGATTCGACTTTGGATGACATAAGAAGAGTTTTTACCCAATTTGGAGTGAATACATGCATAAATAATACCTATTTTAATACATAAATTCGAAAATTTTTGGTAAGTTTGTAAAAAGCTAACCTAAAAATGGGCGTAGAAGGTTTTAACATACAAAGTAGTCGTTGCCGAGAAAAGCCTAAGTTCCAAATTTCGGCGTAATATCTATATATCTTCATCAAAAAAAATGCGAAGAAATAAACAGACAGACGGACAGACAGACAGATGGACATGGCTAAATCGATTCGTCTCAAATCATAAGGGGTCTACTTTATCTACGACGTCTTTCCTTCAATGCGTTACAAACTTTCCGACCTCATCCTTTATATTTTTTTTTGTCTTCAAGATAATCGGTTTCAGTCGGACTGATAGACAAAAACGAATACAACAGACTGATTAATGTTTTTCTCCCATTTGAGTGAAATCTTTCTTTCCCTGGAAACGACTTTTTAAATATGCAATTATAACCTTCAGTTTCTATATTCAAGAGCTATCGCCATTGCAGTTGAATTGTCTCGTTATCATTTATATTATTTTAATCAACATGTGTACTGGACGACCGACACCTTTGTGATACATATTCCTTCTCAGGTGTATTATTCACTTTTAAATTTATTCGAAAATAATAGCAAAAATGTTAGTAAATAGAAAATACTGCTTACACCTACAAACAACATCAAAGACAATATTTCGAGAATTATTTAAAATAACAAACATTTGCATTAGTGTGTGTGTGTAATCAAAAACTAGTTTTAAGTAAAACCAACAAATTTAGTACAAAGTTAAACTAGACTATTTGTCTAGAGAATTTATATTTTTCAGTAGCAGATACATGCACAGCAAAAGGATAGTTTCTGATTTATGATACAATTTATGAATGCGAGCAATTTGTCGTCGCTGTACTTATTAGTGAACATTTTTGCTCTATTTCCTGACAATGTACAAGTGCAATGCATACGTATATATTTACCCATTGTGTGCTTTAGTTTATCTAGGAAACTACTACCTAGATAAACTAAAGCACACACATATGTACCATATTTCGAGATATAGTTACACTCTATATACACAATTTGAAAACTGTAACTAAAGACAAGCACGTCGCTGAAATTTGTCTAGAATAAAAGGACACATACATATACTATACGACACACACACACACATACATAGTTGATGATTGATGATGAAGTTGGCAATGAAGAGATGATTCTTAACTTTAGAAGCACTCTTAGCTTAGAACTACGTTTTTGTATCTTTTGCACTTTTAGATATGCAGCACACCTTAAACAAAAATAGAAAACTTTAGATACAAAAAATTTGCATTTTTTTTTTTAAAAGTTTATCTTTGGTCAAAGCAATAAGTTATAGGTTTTCTCTATGTGTATGTGTGTGTGTGTGTGTTTTAACAAACAATGCTTTCTCAGTTTAATGAATTTTTAATAATGCTTTTGCAGGTTATTTAGTAAATTAAAAGTAAATCTTCTTCATTGCAGTTTACAATGCAAATATTTTATAAGGTTTCATTTTCTTGTTGCATTGTTTTATTAGTTTACTATGCATTTTTTTTAAATGTACTTCAAAAATGTTTAGTTTTTTTTTTATAAAATTTAATAAATTAAAATACTTTTTCATTGTTTCTCAAAATATTTTTCTCTGTCTGGTTTATTTTGTAAAAATGAATTTATTCAAAAAAAAAAAAAAAAAACAATACTAAGGCGATTAGTGTTCATAAAAAATAAACAGTAAGATTTTTTTTTTTTTTTATAAAAATAACAATGACTTGAATAAAATTGAGCTGAAATTTTAAACTTAAATATTTCTGGGTCTATTTTTTCTATTTAATTTTTTGCTTTTTTTTTTTTTAGTTAAAAATAACACCTAAAAATCTGTAAACATTTTTAAGTACTTAATGTAAAAAAGTATTTATATCAATGAAATAATCCAAATATTTACTATTCCAATAATATTTTTTAAAAATTTAATACAAATGCTGCACCAAAAAAAAAACACAAAATTGTTTTGTTTTTTTTTTAAAAAAAAAAAAAACAAAAATCTATATAAAATGTTTTAAGAAAAATGTTTAAAGTTATTTAAAAGAAATAATCCAAATATTACTATTTTTAAGTATCTTTAAGATATTTGAGATTATTTAAAAATAAAAACAAAAAAAAAAGCTCAAATATACCATACGAAACTTTAATTAGTTCACGTATGATCTTTAGTGACCAAGATTATATTCCTCAGAAGGAATTGGGTGGAGACAACTCTAGTTGGGAGACAAATAAGACGCAAATAAATAAAATATTAAGCAAAATATGCACATACCAAAAAAACCGTTATGTTCCCACCCTATAGGAATGTTCTATATCGAAAATAAAAAGACCGTATTTTAATATCAAATGGCACCGCCAAGCCCTGAAGTTTCCCATGTATTTTACATGGAAAAAAAAAAACTTTTAATCACTCGTAGATAATTGGCCATAGAAGAATATCCATTTTATTTTTAATTATCTCAACAGATACCCGGCGTGTGCAACTACAGGTGTACAGGCATTTCCAGCTCACTCTTTCTATCTTACTAGTTTCATCTGCTGTGTTTTGTGCAATTTCAGATCTTTTGATAGCATTTTTGTTTGTTTTTTTTTTTGTTTATATTTTCCAAAATGGGCACAGAATACTTAAAACATGTTTTTAAATACCCTTTTTTAATCTTACGCCCAACATCATCTGAACTGATAATAAAGATCTGTATCCGGTTTGGGGCTCATCAGTTGAAGACGGTTTCAACGTAAAGTGCGGACATTGAAACATGTTTACTATTTTATACCAATGCTCCATTGGACCGGACGATGAATGGACATGGGTTCCAAATACAAGTGTCTAAACATAAAATACTATTTTAAAAGAAAGCAAGAAAGAACGCTAAAGATCAGTTATTAACAGACTGCCAAGATCCTCGTCTACCCAATCATTGTTTACCTTAAGTTAGAAGTTCTGTCTTGGCACCATGCCACCTCATTCTATTGGATTTTTCATAAAAAAAAACTTTCAAAATGGGATATATTTGTATGGGGCCTATAACTAAAATTT
>JAEIFJ010000348.1:0-16987 GCA_018903435.1 Leucophenga varia | reverse complement strand
AATATACCCTTTTAACTTTTGGGTATAGCTTATAAAAACAATAAACACAAAATAAGTTCAAGTATTCTAGAAATACAATATCCACTTATCTACTGCAAAGTTAAGAGTTTTACAAACAATTTTCAAACTAAAATTGTTCAAAATTTATTATGTATGAATTTGTAAACACGAGGAATTTAGCAAAGTCAAATGGGAGCAGGCTAGCTATGAAATCCAGGCATGAAGGTAGTATATTGTTAATTTTATTTATGTTTAATTTTTAAAAATACTACAGTACTACAATTTGGTAAAAGTATCAATTTGAAATTGATTTTGGAAACATCGATTTATAATCGATTCGGGGAAAAAAAATATGTTGTTTACGATTAATTGATTTTTTTTAAGTTTTTAAAGCAAAGAGCAGAAACAAATTATATACAAAAATAAAAAAAGAATACAAAATAATAATAATATCATTTTTATATGAAACTATTCGATGAATCAAAGGAACTTTTCGATTCATCGATATCAAAACGATATATAATTAATCGAATTATCCACTTTTAAAAAATTATCGGTTATATTGATTTTTGAAAAAACGATTCTTTTCGATTAATCGATTATTAGCTGTCATTTTGTTGCAGCAATTTACAAATCATAAAAAAAACGTCTGCTAATGCTTGGAAACAGATACTAATTGAATGGGGCAATATATGCAAAAATGGATGGTTCTGATTGTTTCTTATCTCAAACGGTCTTTGTTTTCACTGCATTTTTTTTACAAAACTTTGTGGAGATGCAGTTGATAGGAGTAATTTTGCATCGATTTTCTTATCGAAAAATATTTGTCTATGTGTTTTGAAAATACACTCCCTCGAAGGGGTTTGTGTTACTAAAAAACTTATACTGTAGGCGGAATGAGTACTTACTCATCTGGTCTACTAAAATGGTTCTAGATAAAATTTGTTTTAGAATCAACTTTTAATATATTTTTTAAATTTAAAACTTTAATGAGCGATGATGAAATACTCTCAAGAGAAACTTTTTTTTGTTCAACTTTGAAAACTTTCTTAAAGTAAATAAAAAACCTTTTACAAATAAATTCATATACACACATACATACACATGCACATTTGCTTATGTTTACTCATTTGTCAATAATTAAAGCAAATATTAGTTGTGAAATTATGTAAATAAACAAATTAATATGTACAAGTATGTATGTCTACACAAGCTACTTCTTTGTTTGTATTGAATAAATATATTAAGGCTAAAATATCAAAAATTGCTGCAGTAAAGTCAACAGCAATGAATAAATGAAGCAATTTAAAGATTCATAAGCAAATATAATGGAACAAATATAGAAATTGAATTTAGATTTTATGCAGCGTTTTAGGCGTTGAGGCAATAAACTGTGCAAAACTATGAAGTTATCATTTATTAAATTAAATGTTTTCGGCAATGTATAAAATATTTAAGCGTATTAAATTTAATCGGATAAATAAAGGGCAAATCAATAAAATCAAATCAATGCCAGAAAAAATATGTTGTTTATATTTGGATAAAAGTAAAATTTGGTTTTATGTTAACTGGATTACAGTTCTTCAATAGCCCCAGCAATTTGAAGTTGTACGAATTTACCCGAAAAGAAAAACACAAAAGTAGGCGTTACGGTAGTCAAATGGATTGGTTTCACAGGGAACTTAAATTTCTGGGGCGTTGAAGCGAAAAATGGCCAGAATTTTAAAGGAACCGTGCTCACGTATCCACTTGATATGTGCATGGTATCACACCGATATTGCTGGGAAGTCTTATGGCAGAGGTTTTAGATCTGTTCGAGCTAACTGCATACTCGGAATTTAAATGACACTCCCAAAATCTGGAGCTATGGTAAAAAAAAACTGATTTCTAACTTTTTTGAACCAGTTTAAGAGAGATAAAACGTTGACCCTTCGAATATGTATAATATTATGAAAGCTACATCTATGGTCTACAGAGTTTAAGTAAGGTAAATATACGAGTAAAACAGATTTTGAATGGTTGCCATAACCATAAAGAGCTTGACGTAGTGTCTGGACCGCAGTCGCAAGACAAGCAAGTGGTCAAAAAGCAATTAAGGGCGCATAGCACCTTCAAATGCCCTTCACGGCACTTAGGCCCGAGTGCAGACATGGCGGGCTTCCTGAACATGAAAACGGGCTCTGCGACCTTATATAGGTCTTTTGTACCCAAACCCAGTTTTGGATTTATCGTTATAGGGCATTTCTGGCTGCATTGATGAGCCTGAGAATGTTCGGCTTCGTCGAAGAATGTCTCTGATGTGCTCGGGGTTCCGTGCAGTGATTAAACTGCATGAATCTAAATCTAGCCAAGGCTGGACATTCACACAGGATATGTGAACTGGTTTCCTCACTCTTCTAAACAGAGCGTACATCAGTTTCAGGACAGACCCATTTTATTGAAGTGGAATCTCAGGGCGTTGTGAGCCGTAAGGTACCACGTGAGTAGTCTTAGTTCAGCACGTTTTTGAGATGAATATTAGTTTTAGGAAAGGTTGGCAGAGTAAGTTGTTAAGCGTGCCGAAGGCAGAATAGATGTAGCCAACCAGTGTTGAAGATCGCGTCTCTGAAGTGTTACTGAGATCCAACTGAGTCTGAGAAAGGTTCGGGGCCGATCATAAGGGTTAAGGTTATATCGGCAAGTTCGTCCTTTCCTTCAATGGGACCAAACATAGGATGACTTTTGCGTTCTGAGATAAGCGCTGGAGAGTTTCATAACCACTGTAGAACCAATTTAAAAGAAAAGGACCACGGGTTAGCGCACTAAAAGCCGTCTGACTGTCAGAAAATTTAATTAGTGATAGTAGCCATCCTTGGACTATTGTTCAAGGTGAATGGTAACAGATCGACAATAATTTTTAACAACTTTTCTTAGACAGTAAAAAAAATGTTAACAAAAATTGTTAAAGTGTATTTTAATTTTGAAAAAAATTTTTTAGATTTTAAAAATATTTGTATGTACTCCTGGGGAAACGCGCATCGTTAGAATTCAAATTGTAAATTTATCATTTAGTGAAATTAAACAAAGAAAAATTAAAAATTTGAAGATTCGATTTAAAAAAAAAAGTTAAAATGATTTAAAGTGATATTACCGTCGGTACCGTCTGCGATTAAGTGGAAAAAAAAACAAACGTTTAGTGAAACAAGCGTGACGGTTCCCAAAACTCTTTAATAGGTTTATATGTTCACTAGGCGCTAGGTTAACCGATTTCACAATGAATTTTTTCAACTTCGTATGGGGTTTTTGTAATATGCCCTATCTTGATTCCATATCGATGGAGTTGATAAGAGAATTGATTTTACAGAAGATTTTAATTGATTAGATTCAGAGAAAGTATGCAAATCAAAAAATCAAAAATGGGGGTGAAATGATGGACGGAAACTCATAGGGGCAACCAAAATGGGCGAGAATCTTGGTTTAGCCCCTGGATGACAAAAAAAATGTTTTAAACCAATTAGGAGAGCGGTAAAATTATAAATTATTAGTATTTGATAAACAAAAATCAAAAAACGGTGGGTGAGTGTAGGGGCTATACTTAACAAGCACATGGGCATGCACTCTCCTCGAACTTAACCTAGTCGTTACCGAGAAAAAGCTTAGGTTTGAAATTTGTTCAATATTTGAAACTTTTTGAAACTGTAGACCCTGCATAGCAACAAATAGACGAACAGACAGACAGACTGACATGGCTGAATCTATTTGTCACATCAGAGCTGATCAAAAATAATCTTAGGGGGCCAAGCTCTCCACGCAAGCCACAAGACTTTGGACCAACTGAATATGCCGATTACACTTATGTAACTAATATAAAAAAAACAAAAATCGAGGGTATTTAACCAGAGGACAACTCGAGCAGACGCAATAGAACCGAGAAACATTAAAACACACTTAGACAATAATTTAATAAAATTTATTATTTAAAAATTTTTTTTTTAAAAGACTTCAACTTTTTTTATCTAATTTGAATGTCTTAATACAAGCTTTTAAAATCCTATGCTCTGTATATTATTAAAAAACTGCAAACGAAACCTTGGGAATATTTAATGTAAACAACAATAAATAAGAAAGGAGAACGCTCTGACAGTAGGGCATACTCGACTGGTGGAAGGCCCTGTACCTAAGCTATATGTACTTTAGTAAAAAGTTCTATCTTAGAAAAAAACTTAAAGAATGGGGTAAATTTGTGTAGGATTGTACAAAAATTGGGAAAGCACTCTTATTAGTACTATTCATCCTGGAACTATCGAAGAATATGATTTATACGTATAAAAAAGTAAATATGTTTCTATGTCCACTATGGACTTTGAAGCCAACCAACCGATAGGTTCCAAACCAGTTGTATTTAAAAAGAAGAAGTGCAAAAGGAATAAAAGACTACTAAAAAAAACAATGCATTGGGCAATATCCCTTTCGTTCAAAAAGTTTGATTTTCGATCTTTTCATTCAAAAATAAACAAAATGTTTTCCTGTTTTGTATGTTTTTTACTAGCCCCCAACATATTGTCATAAAAAAAAAAAGTACAAAAATTACATCGAAAAGAGCGTAGTAGCACAAGCCGGTTATACGCCACTAGTTTATACTAAACTAGCATGAACCCGCGGCTTTGCTCGCGTTTCTTTTGCTTCTATTTGGTGGCAAAATATAAATTGTTAAAAAAATTCCCTTAAGACGACAAATGCGCCCAGTTTCAAGTCTCTACGTCTATGCAATTCAAAGATATGACTCTTTTTTCGAGGCTCCCATTAGGCGCTGGGTCAAAATTTTCTAAAAATCCCGTCTAAGTGCTCACCTGTAATAAAAAAAAAAAAATTGGTCAAAAATCTATATTGGGTCCACATATGGGTCCCAGGTCCAAATTTCGGAAATCCCTTGAACACCTTGATCGCCAAAAATAGTTTATTTATCCATCTTTCAAATGAGCCCTGTTTCAAGACTCTCTACGTCTATTCATTCCAAAGATATGGTTTTCCAGTTTCAAGGCCCCCATTAGGACCCGGGTCAAAATTTTCCAAAAATGCCGTCTTGTTGCTCACCTAAATTCAAAAAAAGCCCAAAATAAATAAATTTTTTAAAGCGTCTTTTGATCCAAATATTTGTCTTTTCCAGTTTCAAGGCCCCCCATTAGGTCCCTGGTCAAAATTTTCCAAAATATCGTAGCCTATGTCACTCGGTAATAGTATAGCTTGAAAATGGTGAAAGGATTTTTAAATCGGTCCAGTAGTCTCGAACCTATTCTTTTCAAACTATTTAAATAGTTTTAATATTGATTTCTTACAAATATCAAATTGTCATCCATACGTCATTACATAGCTGTCATTTTACGTCAATTACATAGCTGTCATTTGCGTTTTGTTATTCCAAGTCTGATTCTTTTATGTTATACCACGTTTTATAGTGACTGACGTTTCATGTCAAGTCATGCAGACGCTGTCGAACGGGATAAAAAGTATCCTATGTCCGTCTCCTGGCTCTAAGCTCCCTACCAATTTTCAGCCAAATCTGTTCTGCCGTTCTTAAGATATAAGTGGTGTGAACTAACACGACTTTCTTTTATATATAGATGTTTAGAGACTTCCTTGTATAGGGAACAAAGACGTTTTTATGAAAAATCCAAAACATTTTGGGGTAGATTTGTATGGGGGGTAGGGAGAATCTAATTTTCAATTATGGTAGGTCTATCTCTTATAGACTCCGAGATAATCGTTTTCTTATGGACAGACGGGAAGCACAGGCGTACATATCTATTTTGACGCCCATTTCAACATTGGTCTATCTAGTTTCCATCTATTAATAAATCTATTTATAACCTACAGGTACAGCGTAAAAAAACTATTGTTATGCCAAAGCTATACTATATTTCAACGCTTTCTTAAATATTACTTAATCAAAATTTATTATTCTTTAAGGTTTTAAATCAAAAAACACTTTACAATTTGCTTTCTTCGCTATATAGGAACTAAGTCTATGAGTTTATTTATCGAGTTTGTGGAAGGGTATAAGTGTATTAGCGGTGGCATAAATTATGCAAATAATTTTTGTTTCAAATACTTACACACACACACATTCATTTCAGAAAGGCATTAGGACAGGATATGAACAAACACAATGAATGAATGAAGAATGGAAGAAAGATATGAAAATCTGCCACAAAATTGCAATGAAAACCGAAATTGAATGCCACTCTTGTGAAATGACTCAAGCGCAAAATGCAAAGCAAATGAAGCATCACAATAGACATAGTGAGAGATTGAATTGAGGATGAATGATCATAATGGCTGGAATGAGCAAAGGCAATGAGCAACAGCATTTTGGTATAAGCTCAGAAGTTAATTAGAATAAATGGTAAAGCGGTGGTGGGTAATCTGAAGTAAACATTCAAACAAATGAGAGACTAGTAGTAAGAAAAAGGGCCATTGTTATGCCACAGGATACGAAGGTAGAAAGAAAAGCGAAAATTACGAAAATTAACGAGTCATTAGTCATTTAAGAAGGACAAAGCGCACAAATACACACACACACACACAATACATATTTTACTTCAAAAATTAAGCCAAGACGCGAAATCACGACGACAACGATTCATAGCAGCGTGGCGTATATAGTAATATGCATAACGACCGAATTAACGCAGACAGACGGACAGACACACGTTATTAAACGGAAACACATTCACAATTGTATCAAACTGCTTTTGTGGTATTAGTTAATAATTGAATTGACTTACCGCCGTTGTCGCAAACACCAGCAACAATTCCTGTTCGCTACCACCGCCATTTCCGCCAATAGCAGCAGCAACACCACCAAAGGACATTCAAAGTGCATGAGCTATTTGGATGGTCAATTGCAATGTATGATTGCTTGCTGCCCAATCGGACATTGCTGAGCCGGACATAAGTATGGCACGATGAAAGAGACCTGTTGACAGAATGCATACAACCGAATCAATTAATCAATCAATTCAAGCAGCTTTTGCTTTGTGAAATATTTGATGCTGCTCGCTACTAATTAAATTTCAAATACGTACCGGAAGCAACGGGCGACACCATTAGATAATTGACGCATGCCGCCCTTGACTATGTCCCATTAATGTAACATTTGTATTGTCGCCGCCAAAGTGTGCCACATTTTCCTTGATCCATGCTAATGCTGCAATTTGATCAAGTAGCGCAAAATTCGCAATGTCCTGTTCATCGAAACTGGGCCGTAGAAATCCTTTAATATCACAAAAGGCAAATGACATTTCGAAATACATATACATACATATACAAAAATACAAACCTAAAATACCCAAACGATAGTTAACCGTGACCACAATAACTTCGCCATAACTTGCAAGCACTGAGCCATCGTATGCATTGCCACTATTCCATTCAAATGATTCACCGTGTATATAGACGAGTACTGGATATTTTGGTTCAGTTTCGGATTTATCTGAAAGGTGAAAAAAAAATATGTTTTAAAAATTTTTAATATGAACTAACAAATACCCCGGGCTTGCTTACGTTGTTTTATAGTTTTTGCTCCTAATTGGTCAAAAAATCTATTATGGGTTCACCTATGGGTCCAGTCCAAATTTCAGAAATCTCTTCAACACACCTAAATTATTTCTAACCATCTTTTAAATGCGCCCAGTTTCAAGTCTCTAAATCTATTAATTCCAAA
Source organism: Leucophenga varia (assembly GCA_018903435.1). Classification (NCBI taxonomy): domain Eukaryota; kingdom Metazoa; phylum Arthropoda; class Insecta; order Diptera; family Drosophilidae; genus Leucophenga; species Leucophenga varia. The sequence continues at coordinate 9,285 of JAEIFJ010000348.1, read as the reverse complement.
GATATGGCTTTTACGGTTTCCAGACACCCATTAGTCCCCGGGTCAAAAACTTTGGAAATCACGTTAAAGTGCTCATCTGACATTTAAAAAAGATATGTTAAAAAAAATTTATTTTGGGTCCACCAATGGGTCCCAGGTTCAAAAATCGGAAGTCCCTTGAACACAAATATATTCTATACACTTTCAAATGCGCCCAGGTTTAAGCCTCTACGTCTATTCATTCCAAAAATATGGCTTTTCCGGATTCAACGCATTCATTAAGACCCGTTAGACCCCAGTCAAAATTTTCTAAATTTCTACCTCAGTGATCCTCTACTCAATGATATATGTGTACAGTAAAAATATCAGTTTTTATCCTGTAAGTCAGTCTGACTGAAAGAGATAAATATACTAATATAGACTAGAGCTATTTTCTTCTTCCATGACCCACTAAGCGATAGAATGCACTGAAAAAAAGCAATTTAATTTTTTCGTTTTTTTTTTTTTTTAAACTTTTAAAATAATGGTTCTAGAGGGGTATAATGGCGACCCTAATTATTATTTCTTTTAAATACCAATCTTGCCTCCTATCGCCCGATTAGCTTATTGGCCGTACTCTCCAAAGTGGTTGAGAGACTACTTTTGCATAGAGTTCGACCAATACTGGAAGAGGCCGGTTTGATACCACATCATCAGTTTGGCTTCAGGGAGCTGCATGGTTCACAAAATTCTGGAAGCTCTTGAGGAAAAGAATACTGCTCGGCCGTCTATCTAGATGTCATTCAAGCATTTGACAGGGTTTGGCATATAGGATTGTTCTACAAGCTGAAGCTAGCGCTACCAGCCCCTCACTATCTGCTGCTCAGATCTTACCTATCTGGTAGATGTTTCTACGTTTAATGCGGCGTGGAGAGCTCAGCAGAGCTGGAGTCCCACAAGGAAGTGTCCTGGGCCCGATACTATACACAATGTATACAGCAGATATGCCAACCATCAGCGACCCTAAAATGCTCACTGCCACTTATGCTGATGACACCGCCTTTTAAGCCAATGGTAAGTCCCCACTCGTGGCGTCCAGCATAATCCAAACTCAGCTGGACCGCCTAAACATATGGCTAAGACGGTGGAATATCGTTGTCAACCCAGACAAATCCACACACATTACGTTTGCCCTGAGAAGAGGAGACTGCCCTGCCGTCAGTCTGGATGGCGTTGCCATACCCAGCAGCGTCACTGCAAAGTACTTAGGCCTGGTATTGGATAGGCGCTTAACCTGCAGTAGTCATTTCTCACAAAAATCCCTCTTTGATGGAGGGGTGGTTGCCCAAGCATCTGTGGCTGCTTGATAGAAGGTCCACCCATCAAACTAAGGGTCAAACTCCTCATTTTCAAAGCCATACTTAAACCTATGTGGACGTATGGCATAGCACTCTGGGGCACTGCAAAGAGAAGAACAGAGAAAGAGTCCAAGTCTTCCAAAACAAGACTCTGCGCATTATTTCTGAGGTGCACCCATATCATACAAATGCAGAAATCCACCAGGAACTAGAAGTCCCTTGCATAAGCCAGGAGGTGGCTAGGCTCACTAAGGCATATCTGGATAGGCTGGACAACCATGTCAACCCTCTGGCCATAAACCTGCTGGATAACAGTATATAGTATATAAATCTTATGTCACGATGTTCGTCTTTTATAAACTCCGAAACCATTCAACCGATTTCAATGAAAGTTGGTAGATGCATATTTTTGGTTCAACTTAAAAGATAGGATATATTTCGTTTTAGAAAAATGGGCGGTAGGCGTTAAATCAATCATAAATTCATCGTATATTTCATAAACAACTGAATCGATTTCAATGAATTTTTTAGATGTGTATTTTTTTTTTTGACCTTCTTAAAAGATAGGATATATATCGTTTTGGAAATATGGGCGTGGCCTCATATAAACGTATTTGAGCTACGGGAATAGAACTCAGTGTACATGGTAATAGGAACGGAAGAAGTATGATCCTTTGTGGAAATGGGCGTAGGGCGTGGCCCCACTTAAGAAATACAAAAAATATACAAAAACAGGTGTCACAAAAATATTAGAAAAGAACTATTTGCGACACCTGAACAAGACCGGGTATTCCAGCTAGTATATAATAAAAATTAAATGCGGAGAGTTCAGGAGAATAAAAATGTGATGTACTTTATATTTTAAAGTCTCTCAAATTATAGTTTTTACAACATACGGACAGACACTAGGACGGACGTTCGGGCAAACAAAGCTATATTAACTCAGCTTCGTTCAGGTCTGTCGCTTTGTTTGCTTTTCCTTCTAACAGATTGGCCCTGACGTTCCACTCCCAGTCATAAATTTTTTTTTTTTGTTTATTACTGGTCATGACGTGACATCGAGCGACTTTTCCATGCTGTTCATAAGTATTTGTTTTTTTATTTTAAATAATTTTTTCACTTTAAATAATAATTTACAAACGATAAACACTTACCTTCATGTGGAACATAAAGATTCAAATACAGACAATCTTCACTTTCTGACTTTAAATATGGCAATAATCGTGTTAAATGCTTATAACGTCCACGTGAAATTTTTGCACTGCTTTGTAAAGAGATATCCGGCAACTTTTGTGGACAAACCGGTGGCAAATGACGTGCAATCTTGAGTCCTTGCCATGGTAATGGAGAACCTAAAATGATAATTGATGAAAAATGTAAATTAATTAGAAAGTTTATATAAAGTAACACAATGAAAAGTAAATTTCATTTTTTTATATATTTGAATTTTTAGAAAGTATTTTTCGAAGGACATTTTAAAATTATTTCAGTTGCAAAACATGCTCAAACCACGTTGTTCGGTTCGAGTGTATACAAAACCCAAAACAATTTTCGACATGTTTACTTCAAGTTTTTTTTTTTTTGGCTTTTTTTTTTTTTTATAATCGTGACTTTATTTGCTTTTGTAAATGTGTTTGTATTTAAGTGTGGCAAGCAAATAAAAAGGAGCATAGACAAAAGTACGAAATGCCACAAACAAAACAAATACACTGGCAAATATAACACATACAAACGCATGTGTATAGTTGAAGATTTTGTGTAGAAATGTTGGTGCTTTGGAATATTTGCATTGAAATGCACGCGTGAAATATTTGCCATAAAATTGCTTAACACAAAACAAGAAATATGTACAAAACTGAGCAAACCGAGCAAATGTTAAGCGTTTGCCATGCTGCATTGCAAATGCTTCAGAAAACATAGAACAGAAAAACAACTTCCGCTGACAAATTTGGCGTCATGTTTGTTGTTTTGTTGTGAGTGACTGAGTGAGTATCCTTTAGACAACTGCTATAGTACATTGAAGTGCTCAATAAACGCATGACAACGAACGCATAGCAAACAATACTAGAACGTTAAGCGGTTTGGTTTGCTTCTGCAATAAGACAAACACTTTCACCGCTATCGTTGCTCCTTCCATCACACATCACGCCGTATCGTCATCACCGAATGACAATACAAGTAAGTGTTGCATAAAGCCAGGCGCGCACATCCGTTAAATGCCGCAGCGATTTTGTGACATTGCAAACGTAGCCTCGCGGGATACACGCGAGGTGAGTTTTGAAATTTTTTTTTATAATGTGCAATTTTAGTTCTTTTTGATGGCATTTTTACTATTTGCTTTTTTTTTTTTTTTTTTTTTTTTTTTGCAGCGCAACCAAAATGGGCAAGGGGCTAACTTAAAAATATACTAAAAAAATACCACATGTTTTGATCTTACCCAAAATATACTGGGGATAGCTAAAATCAGCTGTTTTTTATTTTTGATTTTCTTCAATTAACTATTTACTTTCAAATGTAACCGGTTTGGGGCTCCTTGGTTGGACGGTTTCAACGTAAATAGCGGGACATAGAAACATTTTTATTATTTTGTATGTATAGATTTTTTTATATATAATATACAGATTTATGCAATATACGTTCTTTTTGTTAGCCTACATTAGAGCCAAATATAATCAGTTTTTCGATGATTTTAGCAAGCCTCTGTCAATTAAAATTTTCATCAGCGAAATCATTTCCTATCGACAGGAACTGTTGGCAAACGCTTGGTGCCAAAATGCAAAAGACACTCAAAATCTAGCTTCAGAAGTTTTTGATGAGTTACTTTCGATTTGTTCGGCGTTGTTTCGCGTTGTTCTGATGGAAGACAATTTCTTTCGTTTTGACCAAAGCTCCCATTTTAAAGTTCCCACTCACTTATTAATGCGCTCTAGTCACGACTATTCTCACTCTCAACGAACATATGCGAAGTACAAAAATTAAAGTATTTGCATTAGTGAGAGAGTTAGAAGTAGTTAATTAGCTTATATACATAAGCTCATAAATATATAAATACATACAAATGACTATTACAGCGTTTTTGCAATGCAGCGGACGTCACCACTACTGAGAAAACAGTACAGAAACAGAAAATTTTTATTTTTTACCGAAGTTGACTGTTTTGCTGCGCAGTTAGTAAAGATTTTTTTCGCTCATTCCTTTAGTCAATTACTCATTGTATCCAAAAAAACTTTAAGTAAATTATTAAAGAACCACAAGAGTTACTCTCGCATACATATTTGCAATCAAAAGCACTTTCATGTCGCCATCGTATATTGACAGCGAAATGTGAGTCTGAGTGCTTATGCATGCATGAGTAGCCACAACCGTACTACAATCGGTATCGTTTTGAATTGACTCTTGGTCTCGGACTTAAACTGCAAACTTTGGATTCGAAAACAATTCATGTCGCGTACAAGTGTCCAATGTCCTGTAAAGCGGCTGTCGTATTGAATACATTTGAACATTTTGAATGTTGTTGTTGTAGTTGTACACTCAACTTGACCATGTCGCGGTTACGTTTGTGCAACGATTTACAATATTTGGTTTGGCATTTGTTAGCTTGCGGTTATTTCCGTTTTCCATATCGCACACACACACACACATGCATACGCACATACATAAATGTTACAAATACAAACACTCGGCATGCTATTTCCGATTTACGTTATCCTAACACTACTTTTGGCGCATTGCTTTGTTTAGACGGCTTCACACGGTTTTAAAGTGTCTCCGCAAAACAAAAAAAAAAAAAAACCCGAGCTGGGTTTGGTTTGTATAAACAAAAAAATTCATTTTTATCATTTTTACTTCAATGTTTTTTAAGAATTTTTTTAGAATTTTAATGAATTTTGTCGCAGTATGTAAAAATTTTTCAATCACGTCTCAATAACTATTAAAGGTGGCATATTATAAATCTGTCTCTTTCTATTGTTGACTCATTAAATAGTTAGGGACTCTCATTCTCCTTCTCTCTTGCCGCACACAGCAAAGTTGAAATTGTATTGTGCCGGTTTTCCTCAACTTTAATAGACATGAAAGATGTTTAAAAATATTTGTTTGCACGTTTCTAGGTTTTTGAAATATTGAACCTGAGGCTTAGAGGAGGACCCGAAATAGTTTCATTTAAAATTTTTTAAAAACTTTTTTACTTTTTAATTTTACTATATAGGTGTGTACTAAGGCGTATTTTTTTATTTAAATTTTAACCTTCCCAAAAGGCCCCTATGAAAACCGGAAATGCCATGTTTTGGAATGAGTAGCCGAAGAGACTAGAGGGTGGGGGTGTAGGGGAGAGGGAGAGAAAATAATTTTTGTGTGAAAGGGTTTTTGAAACTTGATTCCGCACAGAGACACAAATTAGATTTTTTTTTTGGAAATATTGATAAGGGGCCTAATGGGACCTTGAAACCGTAGAGGCTATATCTTAGCAATGGCTAGACCTAGAGACTTGAGAGTAAGCGTATTTGAAAGATGCTTAGACCATAAGATCTAGGAAAAGCTTAGTTAGTTCTTGATTTTCAGTTTGTGTTAAAATATTAAAAAATAATTAAAAATGTTCCTAAAAATTTACAAATTTGCGGTTCGATATAAACGAATTTTATACTGAAGGCTAGCCTTGATATGTGTAAGTAGCTTTTGTAACTTATTTGAAGCTATTAGCTTTATAAAGATCTTTTTTTCCAATAAGAACTGGATAACATGTTGTATGTTTGTATGAAAATGTACGTAAAAGTGAGCGTAACACATTGATTTTAGACTATGTACAAGGTATTCTGGACTAGTACTGGCAAAATGAGTCATTTTTTAGTCGCAGTGTGATTAGTGACTGTGACTTAAAAATCGCAGTGACTGAAAACAGTAATAAAATCGCGGAAAAACAATCAGCGATTTCAGAATAGGTTCACTGGTTACGAAAAATGATAAAAGCACCAATCACTGATAAATAAAGAGTTTCACTGTTCGCGTATAGCCATACACAAAATCGCCGATAACTGAACATGTTCATTGAGGAATAGAATATTCCAAAAAATCACTACTTTCAGCAGCATTGCGGCATTGCGAAAGAATCACTATGAAAAATCAGAAAAAAATAACTGTAAAAAAATCACTGTGAAAAAATCACTGTGAAAAATCACTGTGAAAAAATCACTGTGAAAATAACAGTAAAAACTCACTGTGAAAAAATCACTGTAAAAGTCACTGTGTAAAAATCGCTAAGGAAAAATCACTAAGGAAAAATCACTAAGAAAAATTCAATGAGAAAAAATCAACGAAATTGATATTTTGTCAGCTTTATATAGCCCCTAGAAAAGCTGAAATCTTAAAATATTAGCAGAATATCTTTTAAACTGAGTGATTAAATCGTGCAGTAAAAAGCAGTCAGGTTGACGGTAAGGCAAACGGTCACAGTTAGATCAATTTAGCTCGTCAAGCTGATCAAGAATATATATACTTTATATGGATTGCAATGGCTCTTCTCATGCGTTACATACTTTCCGACAAAGTGATTGTTTATGTGTGATAGGTATTAAAATATTGTTTATAACAGAGTTTGCACTAATTTGTTTATGATTAAATACTTTCTACATTTTGTTACATATTTGTAGAAATAAAATACTTTATATTTCATATTAAAATCAAAAGGGTAACGTGGCACTCCGGGTTCAACTTGTATAGTACAAATTTCATTTACAAAATTATACAAAATTCTTTGACAATTAAGTTTTTAATTCCAAAACAATTTTTTTTTTTTTTGCATAAATTTATTAGAGCAAATGCAATTTTCTTTTCCATTTCAAATCAAAATTTTTCTTCGAAACTATTTACAGTTTTTAATTTTCTTACCAGAAAATGTCATTTTATTTTTAATTATTATTTAATTTTTTTTTTTGTTTCAAAAATGCGTTTACTTTTCAAAACAACTTCAATTAACCACAAATTCTGATTTAAAGTTTCAACTTATCATTTCCGTATCAAAACCACAAAGAAACGTTTATCATTTGAAAACCTCAAACCACAAACTTGCTAATTTGCAACAAACTTAATTTTGGATATGTTGAACAAGAATTAACTTTAAATTGGACGACATACAAAGGACATTCAATTGGATAAAATGAATGCTGCAATGCCAAGTCAACAAAGATTTACGTTCTTTTAATAAAATGAATGTATGTGAAGTACTATTTAGATATACGAATGAATTTCACTGCAAAATATATATTGTAACTATGTATTTGGGTGTAGCAGCCAAAATAAATGAGCACTAAAAATATTAATCAAGCATGTTAGTTCGCTTGAAAGAAGCATACTGTACAATATAAATGCAGTTCCCTAAAGCTGACCATACATATATTTATATAACATATATAGTATAGTTATATATGCTGTATGTTACATAACCACAGTGGCTAGACATAAATGTGTCAACTAATAGCCCCGAAGCCGATGTATCCAATGTCTGCTAATGTCTTCTACCTTTTCCATTGGCCACTCTGCTTCTTCTTATTTGCATACATTAATTGCTTCAAATTGCATGCTAAATTTTCAAAAACACAAACACATGCTTGAAAAGGCCTACTTAGGTCAACTCTTTACTTCAGCTGCATGCTGCAGGCCCCATTGTTTTGTCACTGGTCGAAAGCATACCAAGGCTATGCGAAAGTCCTGTTTGCATCTTTGCTTATTGGCAATTTGGCACAATATTTGTGTAGCTTGCAACAAGGATGCAAAGTGAAAATCAAGAAATTTAAAAAAAAAAAAAATAGTTTCCTTTGTGTAACATTTTGTGGTATAAGATTGGGTCTGTTAGAAGATATTTGCTATAATTGGCATTGTTGATAATGACCTGGTAAAATAATGTATCGTACTCTTAGTGATAAATATGTAGGTGAAAGGTAAAGAAAAACTCTAAATGCAAATAAAAATGAAGTTTTTAGTTATAAAAATAAAGAAGAGCTAAGCATATTGTTCTTATATCAAGCACATTCGTGGTCAAAGGAAACTAAAGCTTAGTTTTTATACAACAATATTTTTAAAAAGAGTGCTCGTTACAAATGACAAATTTATCTCTTTTTTGAGAACAAATTGGGCTTGTATCAAGAGCGACAATAAGTTCAAGTTCAATTGAACATGTACATTGAACGAACCATACTTATAATAAGAACGAATTATACTTAGTATTATTAAGCACAAATTGTACTTATTTCAGAATGAATAATAATAATCTCAAAGAACCAATGGTAGTTGTATCAAGAACGAATTAAACTTGTGTTAGAACGAATTATACTTGTATCAATTTGTGCTTATATGAAGAACGAACTGAACTTAAGTTTCGTGCACCTACATCAAGAACCAATATTTATTGTGTCTAGAACGGGAAATGTGTATACAATGTATATTGAGGAGCCAATTGTACTTGCATCAATAACGATTTATGCTTATATTAGGAACCATTTGTACTTGCATCGAAAAACGAATTGCACTCAAGAAGTAATTGCTTTAACAAGGAAATCTACTTATATTATGAACATATTGTTTATTTTCAGAATGAATTACATTTATATCAGGAACCATTTGTACTTGTATCAAGAACAACAATTCGTTGTATCAAGAACGACGTATACTAGTATGAAAAGAAGCAAGTATATTTGTATCAAGAACAATTGGTTTCATACAAAATCGAAATGGCGATCGACTGGTAATCGTTTGAGTGAGAACATTGAACCCTGTTTCAAGAACTTTTTATCATAAATAATGAATATTCAGTTTCTCATACCACGAACTATTTGTTTCGAAATAAAAACGCACAGAAAAAAATTGAACAGAAAGAACGCTAAAAGTCGAGTATGCTCGACTGCAAGATACCCGCACAAAACATTTATATACTTTAAGTTAAGTCTTATCTTAGTACCATACTATTGTATTGGATTTT